>JAVXUO010001245.1:0-99592 GCA_033065855.1 Escallonia rubra
GATACGACATGATATCTGCACATATGTTTCCGGTAAAAGACGGAGAGCCAAAATCATACTTACCAGATATAAGGAACTGGTTTAGATTATTCCATCGTAGAGAGCCAAAAAGTATACAACACGATGACTGAAACGGCCATAGTTCTACGCTGGGACTGCACAGTAAAGTCTTTTCTCCGGAGCTCAAAGAAACGCATCAACACCGGTCCACCCAATGCAAAGACCCTGGCAGCTTCAAAAAGGGGACTCCTCGTCAGTCTGATCCTCCACAGCATCTGTGACTGAAACATCAGCAGCACCCACATCGTTGTCGGAATTCTCCGGGGCGTCATTCGCAGGAGAAGGAAAGACATTTTCTGGAGTTTCTAAAGCCTCGGCAGCGCGTATGGCTGCAGAAACATCTTCTAACTGTCCCCTCAGCAGTCTCAACATCATATGATGTACAGCAGTCGATTTCACAAGCTCAAACTTGTGTTCGGGTGTATGCTGCTGATTGAACCTGCCTGGAAGCTTGGACCGAGTATTATAACAATCGCCACAAAGGTCGAAACCAATATCCTCAACACAATCGCTGCATCTATATCTATCGCCAATTATTGGATACATCTGTGAAATATAAACTCAATTTTACTTCAATGAAGATGTCTATAACAAACGCAAATACTAAGATGCCATGTTGAACTAAATAATACGCCATACCGTATTAATCTATCAGATAAGGCAGGTGCACATCTGATCTTCTAGAACGGAACCGTGATAATACATTGCAAAACAGTAGTAGTTTTCTGTCAGAAAGGTTTTCAAAAGAACCCACAGTGGTTTGATCTATGATTTCGAGTAGGCCAAAACGCATAGCGTTCAGCTTCCACGAATATCCTTTATCCACATACTACATTTCTATGATCATAATTCTGTGAATCATCTATGCAAGTTCTGATTTTAAATGATTTTACACCTTGCAAGCAGTATTCATGTGCTTATGGAAAACAGATTTGCCATTTTTCATTCATTTGCCCCCCGAATTAAGAGTGTACGATTCATGTTAAAAAATATGGAACATATTGCCTCCTGAATTAAGAAGAAAACTATACAACTCCGATGTCAGCAACCATCATATTACTCAGGCATTAGGATGTATCCCAGTATTTTAAAAAGGACGAGATGATGTCCAGAACTGTTAATTCTTTGTTGCCATGTTTCTACAGACTGCAGGGAGATGTTAATCAGGTATTGGCATCCTCAAACATATGAATCAATACAGTAAAAGCAACAGATACCCAGAAAACCCAAACATATACTTCTATATTACACCCTCACACCGACACACCCACACACACAAGCACACCACGAGCATGAACTATACATATGGTGATAATGTTTTTCCTCAAAACCTTTTTTAGAATAGAGCCATACTCTAAAATGAGTGGCCAAGCATGGAGAGGAGAAGTTACCCCACAAGAATCACAACCAGCTCCAATATGAACATCTGCGATATGATCATCTTCTGCTGGAAATGAGAAGTGCACACCTCGTTTACGAGATTTTGTTGAACCTGGAAGCACATTCCATATTAATAATGCCAAAGGTGAGTGGACAGAAAAATGCACGTGTCAGAATGTGCTGACTGACCACTGAAACCAATAGACAAAAACATAAATGGTCTCAATTGTGCTTGCCAGTATAAACGCGACACACATTGTTCCTGTTACCTTTCATTAGTTACACAATTGCTTTAACTGTGCAACAAGACTGCCATTTTCCCGCACTCTCTTTTATTAATATCTTTGACGAGTCAATAACATTAAAAGCCCAAGGGATGGTAAACTGAAGTACGAAAGACACAAAATAAAAATACGTCACAATAAGGAATCCCTCCTAGGTTAAGTGAAGCAGCGCAAAGGCCTTCAGTTGATATGGTTCACTAAACCAGGCTTCAATTTGGCAAACATCCAACACATTATCTGTTTCTTCCTAAAAGCCGTTCCTGCATTAGGAACCCCTCCCGAATGCAGCCAAAAGCAACAGTTGCAATGGTGTCATCGGTCCTCTATATATCCATAAGCACAATTAATAAAATCGCCAGAACAGAAGCGAAACTACTACATAAGAACTTTACGAAGTCATGTCACCTATCTATACATGGCAAGAAGCTGCCCATAAATCTAAAAAGGCATCATGGGACGTAGAGCCATCCTCCACCCAGCAAAAAAGAGTGGACAAAAAGTAAGCTCTACTCCCTTAAAATCTCACTGTTTCTCTCTCCACATAAATAAAAAACAAGCATAAGGGAATCAATCTCCACAATCTTCCTGCCCTGAAATTTCTCTTTTATAACACCAACTCCGTACCAATTCAGACCTCAACATCACCCAAAAATATTGACAAGGCAGACGACCATGTCCCACCCTCGGCCACTGGGCAGTGCAAACATAAGTGATCAACCGGCTCCCCATCAGGTCCACACATATAACACCAGTTGATAAACAATTTCCTTCTCTTCTTTAAGTTGTTCGCTGTCAACACCGCATCCTTAGCTGCTTCCCAAACAAAGAAGCATACTCGAGGAGGAGCCAAAGATCTCCACATTATCCTCCGAGTTAAAAAATTTCTCCTTGCTCTGCAACTAGCTGTGGATAGAAGGACTTCACATTAAAACAGCCATTAGGATTACCCTTCCAGACCACCTTATCCTCCCCAACCCCATTAACCTTTGTCGAGTACAAACAACCCAATAAACTAGCCACTAAGTCCACTTACCAGCCATGGAAACTTCTCCTTAAAGTAGAATTCCAAGACTGAGAAAAAACATCAAGTGCAAGAACATCGGCGAGGGCAAAGATTTATCCAATCCTCTTCTGCACACCAAAAATCTCACGAGCCACAGCCACACGAATATGATTGGCGAAATCCCCCGTACACCATTTGTTTTATTTGATGGTAGTTTATTTGGTCCTAGGATATCTCACATCAATGGTCCTTCATCTATGTGGTCCACTACAACAACTTATTCCTATTACATCAGTGCAAAGCATGTGCACTAAACTAGCATAAATACACACACACATACTTGAATTGCCAGTTCTTCCTTTCTCTAGATTTTGATGTTTTGCCAAAGCTCAAGCAAGGTTTGCAAGAACTGAGCAGAACACTATATAAAGGCATCAATGTATAATGCAAACTTTGCTAGTGAAAATTGTAACATTTAGCCTATAATCAGAAAATTGTTAGTGAAGAAAGTATTGTAAAGTTTGCTGAGATTAAAAGCATTTATCAGGAAAATGAATAAGAAGTTTAGTAATTAACAGTAAGCATGATGAAATTCCATATATTTTCCTTAAGAGGACGTGAACTTTAGCGAATGCTCTTTCACTCATCCATATGACATGCATATACACATTATGCACATGCATATGTCTGCCGTGGGTGTGGTAGGGTGGGGGGTGCTTGTCACATAACCTTTTCAATAGCTACCAAAATCGTGAGCATCATATACCACAATAGTTGTAGGATAACACAAATTAGGCTTGTCTCCATTAAGTCAAAAGGTTTACACTACCACTAAGTAAGATCTGTGCAGAATACATCATCGTTGTAGATCATATGCAATACCTTTGATTAATAGCTAAGAACAGCCAAACAGAGTAACCTTCTTAAGCTAAGCTTAGTAAATGGGCCCAACAATCTGCTTCTGCACATCCGATACATGCGAGCCCCAGATCAGACGAGGAGAGACAAACTAGAGGTGCCCATCAAGGCGCAAACAACGTATTCAAGTGCTAATCAGGATGCAAGTAATGTAAATTGTCATCTGCTCTACAAGCTTTAAGTGTCTTAGGATGGGGTTAACAATGGACATCAAACTTCAAGAATGAGAGTACTGATTTCACAACTCAAGACCAACTTTAAGGATGAATTCTATAACCAACACGATTGGCCCATTGCTATGGCAGGTCAACAAAACTAAAAGCAATCAGAAGTCTCATAACAAACAATGAACACAGTAAACCGTTAAAACATACATGTAGTTTGACCATTGTGCTGAGAATGGACTCCTGTAAGCTGAGAATTGCAGTTTCTCAGTGCATATGCTTCAGGAAATTGTTCTCCAAGAAAGTGATGAAGCTCCCAACAAACTTTTGGAAACCCACTTGGATGTGGACTTTCACAAACTTGACATTTAATTTTCTCATCCGCCATTATGACCATGCAAGTCTCACAATATACTGCACAGTATTTTTTCATCAAAAAGGGGAAAAAAATATATACATGAGAGACGTCAAAGTATTGATTTACATAACAGGGCACAAATAACATCCGAAGAGTACCGTGGCCACAATTAAGAACAACAGGCCGAAAGAGCAGTTGTTTGCATGAAGCACAAAGCACATCACCAACTGAAACCTGCTTAGAAGATCCATTATAGTTTCTCTGCCACAACTTTTCTTCAACAGCAAGACCACCAACCACCTCAAGACCTTCACCAGTTTTTTCTTTTGTATAGGTTCTGCCGCGCTCGTCAGATGACGAAACAGAGTTTAATTGCTGTATATTAGCACAAGCTTCCCCTTTGTTTCGGAAGCACGGATCTGAAGAGAGGGTATCTTGAGAACTGATGGCAGCAAACGGAGCCAGATCACCCACATGATTCAATCCTTCCTTGGCATGTGATGCCGACACAAGACGATCAATTTGCGGCGAGAAGGTGCCCGACTTTTTCTCATCCTCTGAAACATGCAAAAGAGAAATATAGGAACTACATACTTCAACTTTATTTGTCAAAATCAATAACATACAACAGTTAGTTTAAAAAAAAAAACTGGTAAAAACATTACCTAGGACTTGATTCTCCCTTCTCTTATAGGTAGCAGGATACAGCTTCAAAAGTAAGAAGTGGAGCAACTGGCAAATGGTTGGAAAATGCTGATATGGACTCCTACATATTGGACAATGGGACTCACAAATAACACTCATGGATCTATGAACACACCAGAAACAGGAGACATGACCACAAGCTGCAACAGCAATAATGAAATTAATAAAACAGTATTCACATCTATGAGTTTGTCTTTAGTGGAGCAACATCTTACCCAAAACAACGGGCTTGCATAGGAGATCTCTGCAGCAGAAAGTGAAATCTACATCAGTGAGCTTATTCACCAATCAAAAACAGCCACAACGATTTGATAAAACAATTGATGAGAAACACAGATAAAACCAGAAGCGACAACTATCCTAGAGTAATTTGCTTTACAATGTCAACATACAATCCATCTTCTCGACACCAAGAACTTTACCAAGTCTTTATAAATATAGCTCTTCAATTGAAAGCGGTTACGCATACCAGATTACCAACCAAAAATCCTTTCAATTATAACTCTAAGGTAACATACAAAATCGGGGATATTTTAACACGATTACAACATACTATAGAAAGCGCATGAGAGAATGCCAGCTAGCACCAATGAACTTTGAGGGTCTCAAGCACCGAGGATGGTTAAATTAAGGTTGAAAATAAAGACAGCTGCTTGCAGGTTCTTACTATCAAGAAGTGATGAACTAACAAAGACATTTATTTAGTATTTCATTCTTTTCTCTGAAGTCTGAACTTTTCAAATTGGCGTGTAAGAATTTCTAGTTAATCATAGAGCTAATAAATGTAATATTGCCTCTCAACTAAAATTTGTTGCAACCCAAGAAAATGAAGAGGTAATGAATAAGAATAAACACTGTAGCTTACTGAGAGTTTTCAGTTAAAGCTCACTAATGTCTTTCTTACCAATTGGGTCCCACATTTCACGTATTCAATGCAATTGAAAATTTGAGGTGAACGCCCACTTGAAATATGAACGAAAACCAGCCCTTAAGTCGCATAGTTCCTCTACCAACAGCACCAAATGGTAGAAGGCCATTTTTCTAAGCATGTGCAAGTCTCATGATTTTCTTGATTGAACTGCATTTCCAACTATAAGGTCCGCTCAGTTACCAAATAAATTAGAGGTTTACACAGTCTGGACAAGTTCAAAGCTTAATTAGTATTTGATGCAAATAAGAAAGAGCCATCGCAGTTGAGAGGCTGAAAAAGTCTTACAGCATGAAATGCACGCAAAAATTTGAAGGAGGAGCTTCTTAAGGGAGTATTCAGAAAGTACGCGTTTTTTTATGTTACAGCTGCTTAAAAACGTGATTTCTCTCCAAAATATCATTCACTACCAGCTTTCGTCCGAACTCCTAACATTCCTAATTACTTAGTCACGTTATCCAAAGTGTAACAAGAATACATACATTTGGAGATAGGTTTAGAGAATGTTTATGCATTTTAGAAAAGAGTAATGCCTATATTCGACAATAGTGATTTCTTTTTCTCCCACAACCACACTAATTTTGATTCTTAGCTCACCAGGACAAATCAAATCAAGGAAGGTCTGCCGTCCTTAAAAGGACAAGAACTCTACCCTCCACACGAGGCGCAAACAGGCACCAGGCCAGAGCATACAATACCTCGTTTGCGCAACAGACGAAGAAATTAAGAACTTCAAGATCACAATTTTTATAATCTAACCCAAAATAATAATAATAATCACTTATGCTCATAAAATTACGAAAATGCAATAAAAACATTACACGAACAGTTAGGGCGATTAAACGAGGGCAAAATTCGGAATTGCAGCTAAAAAGCTTATACAGGACACAAATAATTGCATCTATCAATGAATGTGAATCACACACGCACACGCACAAGCTACATAAGCGGTCAGGGGAAATTACAGGCAAACGCAACAGATAAAGGAATCGGGAATTTGCTCCGACTCGCCGACGTCGTTATGATCTTCCATCATTGATCCTTCCCTTCGGTGCTTTTCCTTTTATTTTCTGGGAGAGAGAAATGTGAACAGGAAGCCAAATCCCTTCCGCCACCAAGATGGGGGGGGGGTGGGTGATTAACATTTGACGGTTAAAGATGGGCTGACAAGTGGGCATTTGTCGAATGGGCCCCCAAGCTTGTATGGGCGGGCTGTATTTATTTATTTACTACTAAAAGCAAAGTTCAAAGCCTGATATGCTCTTTTTGGGCATTAGCCCCAACATTTTTTAATTTCAATATACACCTTCTTCATAAGATGAACGACACTTTAGTTAAGCACGCACGATTCAAATTCTTGAATAGTGGTCCCGATCTCGGCATTTCGTTGTAGTGGATACTTCATGACTGGCCGAGCGATGATCATTGCCTGAAGTTACTGAATAATTGTTGGAATGCAATGCACTCCCGGATTCTGGTGGTAAGGTGATAATAGTGGAATCAATACTGCCAGACTACCCTGACACAGATCTTATGTCGAGAAAGGTCTTTTATCAAGGCATGGCAATGTTGACACTCAATCCCGGAGGAAAAGAGAGGACAGAAAAAGAGTTTGAGGCATTAGCAAGAGGAGCTGGATTTGCAGCCTCAAAGGTTATGTATCGTGCATCCGTGGGTTTGGTTATGGAGTTTTACAAGAAGACTAACCTATTAAATGGGCATTGATATTTTCACCTCAAAAGTGAACTAGCTCACTTTAAAACTGATTTTAGTTGACACTTTTACGTGTCACTTATCCAATCGTAATGATAGAATAAGAAATAAATTATGAATACCCTTCGTAATCCGACGGTGTCTGGTCCTGTAATTAGTTAGTTTTTATTTTTATTATTATTTTTTCTTACCAGAAAGGAAATAAATGATGGTTAAGGACACTGGCATGCTGAAAGGAGGTTGGCACTGCTTCTGTCCAGGTCTATAGGGCCGTATAATTACATGTTTGGCAAATCTAGCGAATGCATGTAACATTGGTAAGATCACTATGACATACAAAAAGGAGGTTGCCACTGCTATCCAGGTGTCTAGAGCACTTGCATGTTTGGCAAACCTAGCAAATGGATATTTTTTTTTGATATCATGCATACGTAGTGCTAAAATGACAATACAACCCTTATACATTATTTAATTCTCAAACCCTAAGGATTTGTCTTTCACTATCATCTGAGGGATACATTGTATAATTCTCAAACCCTAAGGATTTGTCTTTCACTATCATCTGAGGCATAATCTTCTTTAATTTAATATCATCTTGTCACACTGAGACGGAATAATAGTGAATTTCCATTAAGAAGCACTTCATGAAGTCTCCCAGATTTGATTGCTCGTTCGCATGTCATGGCTTTACGAGCTCTCCACCCTTCGCCTTACGACTACTAAGACGCATTTTATTTGGTACTTTTGTTTATGGACAGTATCTGAACAGAATCTTGTCTATTCTCATCCTTCAACTCCCCTAGATGACTTTTAAAAAGAGTATTTACCGATGGAATGCTTCCATCGTTAAATCTTCATATCGAAAATGAAAAAACATAATCATGAAAACTTTTTCAGCCGACAAAATAATCCATCGTAGAAAATTCATTGGTAAGTCGGTAGGTAAAATTCTTTAGTGACAAAATATTATGTTGTTAATTTTTCTTGCCATTTACCAACAAAATGCTTTTCTTCGGTAGAATTCGTCGATGAAAGTGACTTTTAGCGATCAGCTACGTTCCTTTTCTCTTTCCCTATTTTCTCTCTCGGCAGCAGCAATGGAATTGGGGAGGTACCGTCGAGACCCATCAGCACCTGGTTGAGCATTCCCATTACTTGATAGGTACTTCCTTATCATTGCCCTCAAAGGCCATCTCATCTTTCTCCCTATCTCCGTGAAAATAAATGACGGATTAGTGAATATGTGTTTGAAGGGGGAATTGAATCTAACGAGGTGTGAAAGGGACAAAATGATAAACCAGGAAATATGGTACTGATCGAACTGCCTACGGCCATGTGCACCACTGCCTATGGTGGTTAGTGGTAGTTCTAAAATACGACGGTGATCGCTGTGGGATGCGGCAGTGGTGGGCGGATGTGGTGGTTTTTGAGATTTGAAATGGTTTTTGTGATTTGCAGTTTCATTTACTGTTGGACGACGGTGGCTAGAATCGTAGAGATGGAGGTATTCGGAGAGATGAAGGGATGACAATTGGGGTGTGGGTCGATGCGGCGGTCATGTAGAGGTGGTATTGATCAGCGGGGTTATCGTGCAGAGGATACGACAGATTGGAGTTTAATCGACGGAATTGCCGTGGAGAGGTGGCGGTGGGAGCGGAAGGGCTGTGTGGGGCAGTTGTGATTGGGGTTTGGTTTGGAAGGGATGCCATGTAGAGGCGGCAGCAGCGGTGGTGATGGTGGTTTTGGTGATGGAATCAGAGGTGGTGGTGGGTTATGTCAGGAGAGGAAAAAAATAGGAAAAGGAGGAGGAGGATGAGGATGGCAATGTCGGCATAGTGCCGGTAGTGCTGCGGCGGCTGGTTCTTGAAGAGGAACATGAAAGATACAAAGATGGCATTTGAAGCATTAATAACCTTCCAAATTATGTGCAATAAATATTTGGGCAAATTACAAACAACACTCTTGAGGTTTACCCAAAACTACACAAGACACTTACAAAGTATTTTTATTACACTTCGCTCTACTTTAATTTTTTTAGTTATAGAGTTAACATAATCAATAAAAAGACAGTAATACCCTTCATGAGGAAATAAATTTACCCAACTCACCCACCCAATGCTCTACAGTTCATGGCCACCATATTGATCGAATCACATACCGCCGGCCAAATCACCAAAATCGATTTTTATACCCACAGATTCACTGATCCTTTTACTTTGAAATGATAGAGCAGCGGAAGTGTAGTTCTGATCAATCCATTTCTATACCCACGGTTGGTGGTTGTCGAAAGAAAAAGGCGATGGTAGTGGAATATAGAGATGAAGAAAGATGGAGATAGGGGGGGTGGAGAGAAAGAGAGAGCGCCAAAAGGGAAATAAGGAAAGGGAAAAGGGGACACAAAGAGAGAGAGAGAGAGAGAAAAAAGATCCATACGCAATGTGTATCTGCCATGGGGTGTGTGGGTCGACAGGCATGACTTGTGGTTGTGCTAGATATGTTACTCACTACAAGAAAAATAGTCTTTACTGACGGACTTTTAGCGACGGATTGATATCTGTCGCTAAAAGTAGCCTTTGTCGACAGATTTATCCGTAGGTAAAGGTCCGTCGCTAAAAGTAGCTTTTACCGACGGATTTATCCGTCGGCGAAGATCCGTCGCTAAAAATCTTTAACGACGGATTTTTCCGTCGATAAAGGTTTTTAGCGACGGATTCTTCTCGACGGAATAATCCGTCACTAAATATTATTTTTTGAAAATTTCTCATTTTTCTCGTTTTTTGAAATTTTTTAAAAGAATTTAGTGACAGACTTTTAACGTCGGAGTGGAATCCGTCGCTAAAGGTGATTAAAAGGAAAAAAAAACCCTAGGTTGTTCTCTTTCTCCCCGTCGCTCTCCTTTCCCCCTTTCCTCTCTCTCTCTCTCTCTCACCCACACCCAGCTTCGTCGCCCACCTCCCACGCCGGCACGCCATCTCACCGCCACCTCCCCACTGCTTGCGCAGCCCCAAGCCACTCAGCCCGGAGACTATTCCCACTTGTCAATTTGGCAACTACAAGACCAAAGCTTATCTCAAATGGTGGCCGTATAGTTGTTCATCGGAGGGTAAAGTGTCAACCACTTACACCATCACTTTTTGCCACCGAAGATCAACTAAGTGTCACAAGTGTCTAGTTGTGCTGTCGATGGCGGCTGCCCAAGTGACTACGTAGCTACTCCATAGCTCTATTCTCCTTCATCTTGTAACCCCCTTATCACCTTTTTGCCAATTATAAATTCTTGATTTGTTATTTCGATCATCTGTTTGAGCTTTATTTTTGCGCATATTTTCATGAAACTGAAAGTTGAGCAATTTGATGTGGTCATTTGCAGAGTTTTTTCCCGATCAACCTTGCTCTTTTATAATTCACAAAGTTCCTCGGCCTAAAGGCATCAGCTTTTGGATTCCTGGTATTCAAATCCTTGCCAGCTTTAATCTTCTTTCGTCAATTGAGGTAAAAAAAAAAAAAAAAAGGTAGTCTTTTCATCTGTTCACTATTTTACTAGGATTATCTTTGTTAGTAATATGCTTGGCCAACCCAATTTTGTTGCTAAAGTTCACTCTGCCAGCTTCATAATTTTTGTCATTTTTGAGATTTTCTAGGTTCAAATTTGAGAATGTAAACCTTTAGATTGAATGGAAATGGTGGTTACCAGTTAGAAAGGTATTGTTGACAAGTTAACTAGGATATAAACATTGACCGAAGTGAATGCATACATGTTCAAATTACCTTCTAAGAATTCATATAAATCAAAGAGAACAAATATTATGGAACAATGAGAGTAATATTTTAGATTTATGTACTCCCCCGATATTGAGTTTTATGGGCCTATTTCTTTTTCATGTTCGGGTAATTGGATCGTATGAAATTTGTGTAGCTGTCTCTTAGTTTCTTAAAGTTTAGGAAAAGGTATTGGTGGCAATCTTGCTATATTTGGGGAGGTTAGTTTATTCTTCTGTGATCATTAGAATTATCGTTCGTTCTATTTATTTTATTTTCTGCTTAATTTCTGAGCACCATGTTCCTTTCTATTACTGTTTGATTTCAGTTTGGGTTGAAGGTCCACTAGGATTTGGTTTGCTGTTAAATTGTCGCACTGTGCAATTAGAAGCTTTTTCAGTACTTCTAATTGAACTTTTTATCAATTTCTTCCAAGTCTCTCAATGACAGAGTAATCGTGCTTAAGACACTTATATGTGCAACTTGCCCACTACCCCTAATTTCTGGTACCTAATCTCTTTTCACGTTTCTAACCTATTTGGTTTCCAATTGCAAAAGAGCTTCTTCATTTTCCTAACTCATTGAGGTGTGATGTGTTTTAGGTCGTTTCAATTATGAACATTCATTTTGTTGCAAAAAGTTACTGATGCAAGTCTGTCATCCATACGTGATGGTCTAAGGAGGTATTTTCACTCATTGACTACTAGTATAGTGACTTTCTGTGTATCAGAATGGTTTTCAGAGAAGTTATGGTACCATTTTGTCGCTTTAATACTCTTGACAGTTTTTGTTTCCTTCCATTAGAAGTGAATTGGGGTTTACCATTTCCAACATGTTCAAGTTAACAGTGCCAAAAGGGAAAACTACATCGTTATTAGCAACCATCGTAACGCCTTTTTGCAAGATATCCATGTTTGCTGCAAATGATTCAATATATTCTTGATAGTTTTGTCTGCGTGTCTATGTTTGTGGCTCACTTTCTATTTTATACAGTATTATACATTTAGTAATTATTTACTTTTCCTTCGTAACCTTTCTCTATTGGGTTCATGCAATATAGTGGGTAATGTACTTGTTTTTTCAGGTGTGCCTATCTTGGGTGTATTTTGCAGGCCTTGGAGCAAGGTTTTTTGTTTATATTTTTTCCTTTCGATAAAACTTGTAATTTTGCTTTGGAGTATGTACGATGTGATCTATTATATTTAGCAAAAGTTAGTATTAAGTATTAGTTGATGGTGAATGACTTAAATCTTATTTGTATGACTTTTAATTTGGTAAAGAATGAATGTTAGTTTAAATGGACTGGTTGACTAAGGTTAATTATTGATGGATCCGTTGATTTAATTGTTCGTGTGAATTGAATTACAGGAAACAAGTTTAGAGTTTTAACACATAAATTTTTTTTGAAAAACAACCTTTTTAATTTTTTGCGGATAAACTTTTAGCGACAAAATTACGTCGCCATATGTATTTTAAACAAATTAATGATAATTTTTAGCGACAAAAATATGTAGCAAAAGGTTTTAAATTTTAGCGATGGACTTTCCGTCGCTAAAAGGTCTCCTTTTTTAAGCACATATAGAGACAGATTTTCATGGAAATTTTTAGCGACGGAATTTCTGTCGCTAAAAAGTCCCTTTTTACACATTATTTGCAAAATTACAAAAAATTGGAAAATAACAAAAAATACTTCGTCGGTAAAAAGTTATTTTTACCGACGGATCATCAATTTCCGTCGCTAATATTTTAGCGACGGCCTTTCACCCAACGGACTTTTAGCGACGGGCAGTCCGTCGCTAAAAGATTTACCGACGGAAAAAGGACTTTTAGCGACGGAAAAATCCGTCGCTAAAAGTCTTTTTTCTTGTGGTGACTGGCGGTGTGGCAGAGATGGGTAACAACGTGGTTTTGCCAGATTTGTTGGTGGCAATTTGGCGGAGGCTGGTTACGATAATGGCGGTGGCAATATGTGTGTGCGCGCGGTGTGTGAGAGAGAGGGAGTGAGAGAGAGAACAGTGGTGTTTGGGGGGTGGGATGGTGGTTTTGCAGAGGGGGATTACGGCAATGCCGGTGGCGGTACCTTGGAGTTGGCGGCGGTGGCTAAAGAAGGGAAGACATATTACGGGGTAATTTCGGTAGATCACAAAATATTATGTGATGACCTAACATTTATCCACAAATGCTTAACATAATGGAGTTTTTGGTAAACATACTATAAATCATAGGGAGTGGAGTGTAATAAAAATACTTAGTAGGCGTCGTGTGTAGTTTTGGGTAAATATCAAGAGTGCCGTATGTAATTGACCCTACATATTTCAAGATTTTGTTTGGTTAGCGCTGAAAGTAAAATTCAAACGGTAAAAAAGGGGACTCGAATATCGCTTTTTTTTTAAACATATGACAATTCAAAAACGTTGCCAAAATCGGTGTTTCCAAAGGGCGCAATAAATTGAAAAGAAGTTGTACAGGCCTTGTAGAGTTTCGGACCAATTCTGCTGTAAAAGTCAGACATTACCATAGTAGTGGATACTTCATGCAGATCGGAGCGATGATCGAAACCTGAAGTTACTGAAGAAGTGTTGGAATGCACTACCAGAATCCGGCAAGGTGATTATGGTGGATTCTATACTGCCATGTCAAGAAATACCATTTGTTCTGATATGGCAATGTTGACAACGAACCCAGTAGGAGAAAGATGGATGGAACAAGAATTCAAGGCATTAGCAAGTGGAGCTGGATTCGCAGCCTCAAAAGTTAGTTATGTGCCGTGCATCTGTTGGTTCTGTCAGGGAGTTCCATTCTGCAAGAAGAATGGAAAGGACTGAGAAAGAATTAGGAGGGTGCCCATTCCATCTGGCAGGTCTCTAGAGCATCTACATATTTGGCAAACCTAGAGAATGTAGCATTGGTAACGGAGTATCGATCAGGAACCCTATATTACCAACTTCTCTTTCTAGCTCAACTTTAATTAGTCCCCTTGATGCTATGCAAAATCTGAATATAAGAAACTATGAGTAGCTTGGCATGTCAAAGTAAGGAACAATGCCTAAAGGAACTCACCAAGAAAACTATGTGCCCTTCTTGCATTCGTGAGACTTGGGCTCTGTTTAACAACAATATTTTTTTTTTCAGTTTTCAAAAAAAAAAAACTAAAGAGCAGTTTAAATTTTTTTTTTTTTACAAAATTAAGTGGGTGTTTGATAACTCAGTTTTTTTTTTTTTTTTTTTGGTTTTCCGTGGCGAGGCATGGCGGTGGCCGACGGTGGTGGTGGCCGCCGGTAGTCGCCGACGGTGGTCGCCTGCAGTGCCGGCAGTGGGAGGGTTGTGGTGGTGGTGGTCTAAAAAAAAAAATCAAAACTGAAAACCGAAACTCATTTTTGGAGAACAGTCTTGGTTTAAAAAATAATTTTTTAAACTGAAGAAAAAAAAAAGAAAAATAGTTACCAAACGCGTTTATTTTTTTCAGTTTTCAAAACTGAAAAAAAACATGAAAAAAAAAAATCCTGTCTAACGGGACCTTGGTGTTGTGTTCCTCAGCTTGGATAGGAATGTGTTAAGGACTGTGGAGGCGTGCAGGATATGCATGTTAATTAACGTTGTTTTGTTAAGAGAGAAGGAAGGAGAAGAACGAACAGCAATATACTAAGTGGGATATCGGTGAGTACATGTACACTATATAGGCAAAAGTACAAGTACGAATGGATGGAACAATAATATGAGTTATGGCATATGTTATGGTGAGCCGCTAGAGGTTGTCAGTGAGTTATGGCATATGTTTAAGGCCAAATTGGATTGTGGAATTGAGCTCAGAACAGGACAAAATCATAGGCTAGGGTGCGGAATTAGAATCTCAAATTGCAATTTAATTGAGTAAAATCTCAATTTTACTTTTTTTTAGCGCTATTCATAGTCATCATAGGTTACTTAACAGGGTTACTTCCCTGCCTAACAAGTAAAAGACACGTGGAAGCTGTCCACACATTTTTGACAAGGTACCAAATTCGTTATAGATTATGCATAGCAGCAGCAGGAGGCTACTACCTTTTGCATTCACTATTAACTCTTACTAGACTAGACTAGAATGGTAATTAGGAGCACAATTTATGATTAGTAATGTCGGAATTTTTCAATAATGGACACAACTACAAGATGTAAGGCCAATAAGAATCACACAATTTCATTTGGTGATTAAAAAATGTGAGATCTCAAAGTCGAGAGAAAATAAGAAGTTCAAAGTCAAAATGTAGCGTTCCGGCATTGCTTGGAAAAGGAAAAGGTAATTGGTTTATATAAGCCCATCTGATAAATTTTATTGTCCTAATAACACAAAATCAGCAAAGACACGGGTTCACATATGAAGTGCACCTCAGGGCACGCGTTGTTTAATGTTCGACTGAGATATTTTTCATTTTCGTTTTCGGAGATCGTTCTGCCATTTAGAGAGTCAATAGTTCAAGCTCTCTGATCCTTAAACGCGCAGTATATACCTATACGTGTGTTGATGACACTTAATGCAACTTTATGTCTTATTGCATGGGTAGGTCATGTATTCCAGTAAGTTTCTTTAATTCGGTATAGTTAGTATGTTAGTCAAAAAAGGGGTATGCCAGGTTCTCTCTTTTCTGCTTTTCATGGAGTCATTCTTCCTATATAAGACTCTCTCCCAGAATACTAGTCATCATCTACATCTTTCAAAAGTTTCATACACTTAACCCTTGTGCAAAAGAGTTGGCCGTTTCTATCGGTATTCAGCCATGAACACCACCCAAGATCAAGGACAAATGACGAGTGAAGAGGAGGAGTTGGCAAGGGTGATGCAGTTATCGGTTGGATTTGTTCTTCCCATGGTCTGGAAAGCTGCATATGAGCTTGAATTATTTGAGATCATGGCAAAAGCTAGTGCTCAGCTCACCTCACGTGAGATTGCATCCCATCTTCCCACACAAAATCCAGAAGCCCCAGCCATGCTTGAGCGGGTTCTGCGGTTTCTCGCGAGTAACTCTTTTCTTACATGCACTCTCATCACCGACAAAGATGGAAATGCCAAGAGATTGTATGGTCTGGCTCCCATTTGCAAACTTTTTTTCCGTGATCATAATGGGGCTTCTATGGCTCCCTTCATGCTTCTTCTTCTTGACAAAGTTCTTGTTGATTCATGGTTTGTTTTCTTTCCTCCGTTTATCTTGTTATATTGAGTTAAGCTTTGCTTTAATAGTTTAGTGCTTTGAGGAAAAAGGGTATCCACACAAGCTTTACAGCCATCTATCCAAAAGAAAGACGGAATAATTGCAGAGTGTATGGTACTATTTAATGATTCCTTCTGTACCATTAACTCACCAGTACAACTTTTCGCACAGGTTCCACTTGAAAGACGCGATAATTGAGGGCGGTATCCCATTTAACAAGGCCCATGGCATGCATGCATTCGAGTACCCAGCAAAAGACGGCAGATTCAACGAGATTTTCAATGCAGCAATGCACGGCCAGACTATCTTAGCCATGACCAAAATCCTTGAAACATACAAGGGATTTGAGGGTGTGAAGGAGGTGGTGGATGTAGGCGGCGGGACGGGTGCAGCACTTGGACGTATTGTTTCCAGGTATCCGCAGATCAAAGGAACCAACTTTGATCTGCCTCACGTGATTAGAGATGCACCGCCGTGCCCAGGTATAATAGAAATATATACCATCATATATCTCCAGGTATATGTACTTCATGAATTCCATACCTGGTCCTGCTTTTTCTGTTAGAAAAACTTTTTCTGCAATCCGGATTATAAAAAAAGAGCTTACAACTCCCCTTGCAAGGGAAAGAAAGAGACTTTTTTGATGTATTTTACTTTAGATATACTACAGAAAGATACTGCATGTGTCAATGAAGAAAGAAATAGACTACTGCTGAGTCTTATGTGAAAGATAATTGACACATTCTTGCTGTTTTTAGGTGTGCAGCACATAGAAGGGGACATGTTTCAAAACGTTCCACATGGGGAGGTTATCTTCATGAAGGTTAGCATTTAGTAAAAATCTTTGTAAATTGATATTTGAGCTTCACTTTCGTCATTTAATTTTTTTTTTGTCCCTTTGCATTGAAAATAAAGGTCAAATGCTAAAGAGTAGAGCTCAAATATCAGTTCTCAAGTTTCTTTATTTCGTATTTCCTTTCTTGATTGGGGATACTAATCAATTTGCTATTGTGGGTTGCGGTCTCTTAGCACACAATCGTTATCCATTTTTCAAATTGTTGCCTTTAACAAAATGGGTAACAATTGTCATTTCCACCAAAGTTAGAAAATCTATATATATATATATATATATATAGGGAGCTGATCCATTGACAGCGCTGGCAAATGGAGTTAAGTTGCCAACGCGATCTGGCCGTCCACGCGCGATCTGTGGACGGTCCAGATCTTTTTTTTACGATTTTTTTAAGTTCGTCCGCTACATAATGTAGCGGACGATTTTTTTGACAAAAATACCCTCAAACTTAAAAACAGCCCATCCGCTACATTATGTAGCGGATAGTTTTCTGACATTTTTTTTCTCTCTCTTCCCTTTCTCTCATTAATGCTCTGACTTTTTGGTCTGTCCTTTCTCTCATCCGCTACATTATGTAGCGGATGGGTTTTCTTACATTCTCTCTCTCTCTCACAACCACCAAAACTCTGCAAATGGATATGCCATGTTTTATTTTATGTCCGCTGCATAATGTAGCGGACATAATATAAAACATGGCATATCTGCAAATGGGTTTCATTTCACTTTCATTTCAGGCCGAGAGAAACACTTTCATTTCACTTTCAAATGGGTTTCTCTATCTTCTGTATTCTGATGACCGTGAACGACACACAACACCACCCATCACATAATATAAAACATGGCAATTTGGACTCCCGTACTGATGTATCCGAGAAAAGGATTGTTGGAGTCTTCCACGAGCTGCTTCATCTTACCATACTGAAAAAAACAGAGCGCCAAAATGTGAGCAATCTCCGAAAACCGCTGGCCTTGCCTCAGAAGTTTACGAAAGTGTTTGAGCGTCATCCTGGCATTTTCTACATTTCAAAGAAGTCTGACACAGAAACTGTTGTTCTGAGAGAAGCTTATGACCGTAATTAACTCATGAAGAAACATCCACTTGCTGATATAAGGGAAAGGTATTCGAGAATGATGAGAAAAGGATTGCTTGACAGGAGCAAAGGATTATACAAGCAACACACTGGTGCAAACGGAACACATGATCTATTGTCCAATGTTGGTGGTAGATATAACAGCAGCTTCAAATATGAAGGAGAGTCAGATAACAATCTACTTTCTGAATATGAATCAGATGAGGAGACTTACTTCTCACTAAACTCTGCATCCCCCGACCACCATGTGACCCTTTGCCGCTCCCAAACCTCGACACAAGAGAAATCACGAATCTGACCATACGTGAATCTCTAAGTCCAATCAAAATAGAACAAAATCTGGAGAAAAAAATTAATGAACAAAGAGGCAGCGGTGCCCAATATGCTGAGGCTACGGCGGCAGCGGCGGCGCCGAGGCTACGTCTCCGATTCCGAGGTTGCTGTGGCGAACTTTGTCACTCTCTCTCTAAAGGTGCTAACGATGATGATGGATGTGGGGCTGGGGAGGCGAAGAAGAAGAACATGTAGTTCGGATAGAGGAGAGAGAGAGAGCTGAAGAAGAGTATTAAGCATGATAACATTGCCAAACAGCTTAAGCTTTAGAGCATATGGTAACTTAACATGATTTCAGAGTTCTGGTTTGGCAAGGTCTTGGGTTCAATTCTTCCCGCTTGCATATTTGGTCCCCTTTATAATAATGCAATTTGCATTCTGATTATTTGTGCACTTGGTGGTGGTGCATCTTGATTTGTCTCTCCACTTGCAATCGGGGGTTTGCACGTGAGGGGGAGTATTAAGCATGATAACATTGTTGGGTCCATTATCTAACAGCTTAAGCTTTTAGAGCATATGGTAACTTAACAAAGAGAATGGGTTTTTTTTTTTCTAAAGAGAGAGAAAATGAGAATGGATGTGGGGGTTGGCTCTCTCTTTTCTGAAATATCGTCCGCTACATTATGTAGCGGACAATATTTTAGAAAATATAATATCTTGACTTAAAGAATGAAGGGTATATTCGTAAAAAATATCGTCCGCTACATTATGTAGCGGACGAACTTAAAAAAATCGTAAAAAAAAGATCTGGACCGTCCACAGATTGTGCGTGGATGGCCAGATCGCGTTGGCAACTTAACTCCATTTGCCAGCGCTGTCAATGGATCAGCTCCCTATATATATATATATATATATGAAAGCCGAAACTGAAAGAATGTATTATGTCATCGCTTATGTGGACATTCTCTTATTTTACCATGTGGATTTTATTTAATGGTAAATGAAACCAACTTTAATTACTTACAACTATAACTTTCTACTTTTGAATTCGGTTAAAATTTATCTTGTGAGTTTAAATTTTAAAAGTAATTTGCAATTATAACACCTCACTAAAGTTTCCATAATTATCATTTTCTCATTAATCTAATTAAAATCTGATTCCACAACTATTTTCAAAGTAGTTGCACAAAATCAAATATAATTGTATCTCTACTTTTGTCGTATTTAATTAATTATAGAACATTCACCTTTTTTATTACATGTTTTAAGCCAATTCGTTTCCCCCTCTCTCACACATTTAGTTTCACAATTTGCTTTCCTCTCACATGTTGTTCTCTCTCTCTCTCTCTCTCTCACTCACTCACAAATAGGCAGTCTCTCATCTTTTTCTTCTCCCTCTCACGCACAGGCAAACCTAAATTCCTAATTAAACCATCAATTCCAGAATTTCATCACCTTTAATTAAAAAAAAATTCCTCCATTAAATTGTTCTTTTCCATTCCTAGCTTCCCTATCTACCCGTGAAATCTGGCCTTTCCTCAATCTTCAGCCATGATTATCTTAACAAAATTTTTCTTTTAAAAATATCTAATCTGATTGAGGAAAGGATATATATTTACACAATTATATCCTTAATTGCAAATTAATGTAATTATTCTTTCTAGATCAATTAGAGTGGTTATTTTGTAAATCTAATATATTCGTTATAAAACCAAACTAAGAAAAAATTGTCAACTAGGCTTTTACTTGGAGTTTCTCTTCCTTCTACATCTGTGCATGTGGATACCCCTCTTTATTTTCATTTTTTACATTAATTTTTATTATGCCATTACAGGTTAATATTACAATATCCTTTTTAGGAAAAATGTCTCTATCCAAAATCAAATCAGATGCATGCACGTCTTTTAAAGCTTAAACTTTAGCATCTACCACTAAACTTAAATGTGAACTCCGATATTATAGTTTGTAACCTTAAGCCTATACTATTTGATAAATGTGAATCACAATGTCAAACGTTTCTTATATTAAATTCATCATCATTATCATGTTATCTCTTATATTAAATTTTCATGTTTCTAACCTAACATATCTCTCACAACTCTCTCGCCCTTCTCACGTAAATCTCACTTACTTCATACTTTTTGTTGGACATGCCCCGATAAGTTCATCAAGCACTTACACGTTCTTCATATATCTTTGGATATTTACAATTTTTTTATATCTCGCTTGGCTATTTATCATGAAACTTTCCGGTCTTTTTATGTAGAAAACATTGGATGATTATATATTTGTTCTCAGCGTGGAAACTTTTAGCTTTTTGTTTTTAGCGTGAAAATTTTCTATTTTACGTATACATGTTACGTGGTTGGAATCGTGTTTTGTTTATTTTTGTGTTGTTATGTTAATGGTCTTTGCCCCATTATTCCCATTATTGTTCCATGTCATCCTTATAAATATGTTGCCTTGGTTAGTTCGTACCGAATAGATTATCGTTTTCTTTCAAGGTGAGTAGATTTTTCTTTTTCCTTTTAATTGTTCTTTTGACGATATATATTTTATGATAATATCTTCCCTTCTTTTTAGGTAATAATTCTCACCCATCACCCTCTTTGTCACTGTTTGGCCTGAAAATTCTCCGGTAGAAAAATTCTTCATGATTGTAAGTACATAATGACCCGTTGCAACGCACGGGTATCAAACTAGTAAAAGATGAAAAAGAAACCTAATCTTTTATGGTTGTTGCCTTTCGCTCCTTTGCTTTTGCCAATCTGCCCAACTCTCAATCATTTCTCTAATTTTCTATGCTTCTTCCACTTTGCTACATTCATCTTTGAAAATAACCAACAAGATTCGGGGATTCTGGTACTCCCTTCAGCAGTTTATGTTATTGCAAAATCCTTATCACCCAACTCCTCAATATATACTGATCGGCAAATTTGCATACTTTGATGGGGTTTATGTTTACCATATTCGTTTTTTGTTTTTTGCAACGATGATAAAAAAATTCATTTTTTATGTACTTTTATTATTTTTTGTTTTCGTTTTGGATAAAATTATTCAAACAGTAAAAAAAAACTGAAAACACCTCCGAGGTGTTTTCAATTTTTTTTCACCCAAACTTAACCCAATGTAAGAAAAAGTAACTAATTTTTTTTTGGTGAAAATGATAAAAGTACATGAGCGTATTTTCTAACTGAATACGAAAATCATGAAAACAGAAAACGAATATTACAAACATATGCTCACCGTTGATTCTCGCTTACCATTTCTCTTAGCATCACACATCTACTTTAATTTCTAGATGCTAAGCTTACGGATTTTCAAAAAATAAATTTTCACATGACTTTGACGACATTTGGTTCGCAATTATCCTCTTTTATGGAATTTTCTCCTTCTCTTTTCTTGGTTTTTCATGAAGAATTGAAGATTGGCCACTTGCACTATAGTGGCGTTGGTAGGTAATGTGTAGGGGTTTCAGGAAATCGAGTATATGAGGCAAGTGAATTAGAATATAGTGGGGATAAATTTAGCCAAGTCAAGCTTTTTCAACTCAGTTTGTTATTAATTTTTAACAACTTTCAACGCTACAAATATATCTGAGACAGTAAAATATCTCTAAAATAACACGTTAAGGAAGCGTGTGTTCACCTTGCATAAACTTTCTGGCTCGCCACTATTATTAACCGTCACTGAAGATCCAAGACGATGGCATGTTGATACTTTTTTGACCAGCTTTTTTCCTGAAACTTGCTGCACTTGCATTGCAGTGTGTACTCCATGATTGGAGCGACGGCCATTGCCTGAAGTTCTTAAAGAACTGCCGCAATGCGCTACCACAATCCGGTAAGGTGGTGGTCGTGGAGTACATACTGCCTGAATACCCAGAAACCGATCTTATGTCGCGGAATGCTGCGGGCTGTGATATGTATATGTTGACGATTAATCCCGGAGGAAAGGAAAGGACTGAGAAAGAATTTGAGGCATTAGCAAGAGGAGCTGGATTCGCGGCCCCGGTGGTCGTATGTCGAACATTCTCCGGTTGTGTCATGGAGCTCCACAAGATGTGACCTTTCAATTTCCCCGCGTCTTAGCATGCCATTTCTGTTCTTGTATTTGATGACAAAATAAAGTGAGTTTCATTTGCTGGGAATAATACATTGCTAATAATGAAGGGCTTAATGAAGATCTCATCCGGGTGTGTACACCATTTACATGTTTGGCCGACCTCGAGAATCCATGTAGGCATGTAATATCTACAACATCGGTCCTTTTGGTTACCGGCCCTAATGTTAGAACGGACATAACATTTATCTAAACAATAATTGCTTTGCGCGATCGTATCAGCTACTTCAGTTTGTTATATATCCTTTATTCTAGCAATAAGCCTTATCGTTTTCGTTCCTTTTTTTGCTTGGTTTATGTATGGTTTAGCTTTTGTGCAAACACCATTCATGCCCTTGCAACTGTTCCAATGAAAAATTTTGTGGTGCATTTTTAGTGGTTTGAAATGCACTGTGTATTTCGGATTAACTATAAGATGAACGAAATTTACTACTCAATGAACAAAAGTTACTACTAAAATAAACAATGGTGCATAAGACATTCGCAGCTTTATAAAGTTACTTTTCTTTTTTTTGAGAATAATAGAAATATATTCCACAGAAAAGTAGGATATTTACACCAGCTTTAGACAAAATGATATTAACAGATCGGCTAAGATAAACCCAAAACTTAGTCGATGCTGTCAAAAAATACGAATGACATCTTCATCCGCCAGGTAAACAAGTACCTCACACTAGGAGGTTTACGATCTCAACAAACCAGCCCTGAAAAACATCCAGCCGGACCACTAGAGGATGTAGTCAGTTCTGCACCAATTTACAATCAGAAAGCAAAACTAGAAAGAGACTACTGCTGAGTTTTATATGGAATGTAATTGACACATTCTTGCGGTTGATAGGTGTGCAGCATATTAAAGGGGACATGTTTCAAAACGTTCCACGTGGGAAGGTTATCTTCGTGATGGTTAGCATGTTATAAAAGTTTTTGAAAATTGATATTCGACTTCACTTTGATGAGGGAGTAATTAGCTAATGACCCCACTTCACTTTGATGAGGGGGTAATTAGCTAATGACTCTTGTACTATATGCGATGTACAATTCTCTCTCTCTCTCTCTCTCTCTCTCCCCTCCCCCCCCAACTTTAAATTTAAGCACTAAACTACCCTACACTTATGCAAATTAGGCACGTTTAATGAAAAAATCTATTTTAATAGTACATGGTCAACACACGCATTGACTAACTGGTTTTTTTTAAAATGACATTTTTGCCCTTTTTCTGCCTCTTCTTCACTCATTCTGATAGACCCATCCCACCCCCTTCTTCTAACTCTGCACACACATACCCCTCCCCCGGTCAGCCCATCCCCCCATTCTCCCCCTTTCCTTCCAATTGTACACACACTCCCCTCGTCAGCCAACCCCCCCCCCCCCGCTCCCCCCTTCCTTCCATCTCTACACACACACTTCCCCCGTTAGCCCAGTCCCCTACCCCCTCCTTCCAACTCTACATACACCTACAAATCAGCACACACCCACAACTCCCCACACACCCATCACCGAACTGTCCAAACATTCAACCCTGCACACATTGTGTGTGCGCGCGCGCTTGTGCATGTGCACTTGCAGTGTGTCTTTGTGTGGATCTTTGTTCACTGTTTGTATGTGTTAGTGTGTGTATGTGTGTGCGTATTTGGTGTATGTTTTTGGCGTGTGTGTGGGTTAAGTGTACTTGTTCGGTGTGCCTGCAGTGTGTGTGTGGTGTGTGTGCGTGCTTGTGTGTGAGTTTGCATACTTGAAAGCTGACTCGGACTGCAGCCTTTGTGATACCTCCACGTAGGTACGAACCCACTTTCCTTGGCATCAACTTTATTTTTAGCTCTTCATAATTTAAAATTCATTAAAAATTATAAACAAATTATATTCTAAAGGTCAAGCTTGATATTATAAGAATATTATAATACTAACTTCGTGTTTGCACAAGCGTGCATCGCGTGTGCCACGATAGCTCGTATATTCAATGAGAATTCCCTTTTTGGTGTAAAACCAGTTACGCAACTACCTTTTTAAAAGGATGACAAGTGGCATTCTAAGAAAATCTCTATGAAATAAAGATTATATATGAGGACATGGTTATTTCACAATCTAAAATTCAAGAAAAAGATATAGTTAAAATAAATTCCAAAGTTCAAGCTTCTCCTAATAAGTAAATTATGAAAAAATTACATAAAATAAAATTTTAAATAGTAAGTAATTACCTATAAGGACATGTTTGGTTCTTTCAATGTAAAATTCATTTTACTGATTGTTACAATAAACATACATACGTTATGCTTGATTATTGTATCGAAATTTATTTTATCAACTTTATTTTTGCACACGCATTGCGTGTGTTACGGTAACCACAGTTTAATATTCATTTTATTACATGTGACAATGAACACTTATACATGATGCTTGATTATTTTTAACAAAATTAATATCATTAATATTATTTTCACACACGCATCGCGTGTATCAGGTAACTCGTGTGTGTAATTAAGCGAAGATATATGCTACAAAAGGATTACACAGATATTATGTCAAGAAATATCATTTGTTCTGATATGGGAATGTTAACAATGAACCCTGGAGGAAAAAACAAGAGGATTGAAAAAGAATTCAAGGCACTAGCAAGTAGACCTGGATTCGCAGCCTCAAAAGTTATATGCCGGGTATCTGTTGGTTCGGCCATGGAGTTCCATTCTACAAGAAGATGTGACCTTTTCAATTTTCATTCATTTAGTAGGTGGAAGTAATAAGTAACTTTTGACCAGGGAAGTTAGGAGGGTGTCAATTCCATCCAGCAGGTCTCTAGAGCATTTACATGTTTGGCAAACCTAGAGAATGTATGTAACTACCAAAGTATGTAGCGTTGGTAGCAGTATCAAGAACTCTATGTTACCAACTTTTCTCTGATGCTATGCAAATTCTAAATACAAGAAAGTATGCGTGTGTTTGAAACTCATTTCAGTTTTTAGTTTTTATTAAAAAAAATTAAAACTAAAACTAAAACCTCTTTGAGTTATTATTATTTTTTTTTTTTACAAAATTGATGGGCTGTTTGATAGTAATTTTGTACAATTGGTTTTTACTTTTGTTTTTCTACTTTTACTCTCTTCTCTTTTCTTTCATTTTTCAATACTTGAGAATTTCTTCTGAGCTCCTATGTTTAACAGTCAAAACCGCCCCCATTACGACCTACACATCTCCTCTGCCACCGTCCAACTATTGTTATGTCAACGATACACCAGCTTGCGAATTAGGGTTTCATTGAGTTTGAGTGGGTGCAGGGGTTTGAATGACTGGAAATTTACGTGCGCAGATAGAGATACTAGGGCTAAGCGATAAATAAAATCTTATGGTGGTGTTTGTTACAGGGACAATGGTGGTCGGTATGATAGTAGATTTAGATTTTGAGGAGTGGTGGTGCCGTGGAGGTGACCGATCGATGTTGAAGGGTTTGGTGTTTGACGGTGTTGGTCAGTGGTGGTGGTGATTGTGGTTATTAGTGGCTATGGTGGTTGACAGTGTTCGTGGGTGTGGTCACTGGTGGTGGCGGCAGCAGTCAGTGGCTATGATGGTTGGCAGTGTTAGGAATTTTGGTGTTTGGGTGTGTTGATCAGTAATTGTAGCAGATCGGCGATCATTGGCATTGTTGGTAGTGTTTTTAGTTTGGTGTTCGGGGGTATTGGTCAGTGGCGGTGGTGGCGATCAATGGATATGGTGGTTGGCAAACTGAGGTCCCCCTCAACCTGCTGCAATCGGAAGAAAATACACAGAGCAAAGCTGAACCGTCGTGACTCGGCATCAGCGAAAACCAAGCAAGAAATCGAAGGCACAGAAACCACACCATTACAAACACAATCAACACATCTTTCTAGATCTAGGGGAGGGGGATCAACTAGGGGGAAAATAAATTAAACCTTAGAAGAAAAGACCTAGACCTAGACTCCCCATTTTTTCTCCAACCCGTGGCATTGCAACACACAAACCTTGTTGGCGAAATCACCCTACACCCACAACCCACCGCAAGTCAATCGTGATGCAGCCCAAGGGATCTGACAGCTTAACATCACATCTAAGCCCCAACCGATCTCCGACACTGGATATGTAACGAATCGTCAAATTGATCACCAGATGCGAAGGAACGTCGGGCTCCCTGACCACCAAAATCCAACACGAAATCCTAATCTGCACAGCTAGTTAGTCTACCACATCACCACTCGCCAAGAACCTCGACGATGGTGACAAAAACAGAAACAAGATGAGGAGAGAGAAGGTTTGATCAAGGAGGGGAAGGGTTTTCTATTTTTTGTTTCTCTCAGAGAGGAGAGAGTCTCCCAGACACGACGCAAACCTCATGGGTTTAGAATTAGAATCACTACAAAAATAGGGTCTTTAGCGACTGCCAAAGAGAGCGGTCGCTAAATCAAAACTTAGAGATTGCTACTACTTGCGGTCGCTAAGTTATTGACAAAATCTGGCGCGGTAAAAAAAATTGGCGCGGTTTATTAGCGACCGCTACTTGGTCGCTAAAATTAGTGACCAATTTTAGGGACTATTTAGCAGTTGCTAACTTTAGCGACCGCACCTGCGGTCGCTAAATCAAAGGTATAAAAGTGAGTTTCGATCAACCCTAATCTTTTTCTCTTTCTTTTTCCTACCCAAGCTGCAGCCTCCCCTCTCCCTCAACCACCTTGCGGCTGCCGCCAACCTGCTCGCGCCGGCAAGCCCACCTCACCGTGAACCGCCGAATCGCCGCCTCCCCCTCGCTCCCAACCACTGTGCAGTCGCAGAAGTGCAACTCTCCGCAAAGACCATGCACCACGGCTGCCAGACCTACCACAAACACGCCGCCGGCAAGCCCACCTTTTACACTCGATTACCATCTCCGGCGCCTGGTATGTTACATCAATTTCAGTGTAATTTTAAATTTTCTTTTGGAATGCTGTCACAATTGTTGGCCGCTACGCTTGTTGGGTACTTTTTTCAGTATGCCATAGGTGCCTTTGATCCTCAAAAGATGTGTTAAGTTTTAATTTACTTGGTTACATATTTAATTCAGCATGCAGTCAAAAGCATGTTAGGTATTTCATCATACTAAACCACTTTTAAGTTCAGATAAGTGAAGCACTAATAGTTATACAATGAAAAAAAATCTTTCCATTTATAAGACAAGGAAATGTTGAATTATAATTACGAGCAGTTGTAATAAATTGGACTTCTGGTAGGTTGGTGATTAGCTTATTTTGGTATGCTTGCAGCTCATTATATTATTGTTGTACGTGAAGGAAAAGAACATGTTTACTGTTGTACCTGTGTCTTTGATGGTATACTTGAAACCAACCAATAATTTATCCTTGCCTTTTGTACATATGGACTGGAATTCATTCTTCAGCCCACCTTGATTTCTTTTATGTTATATCGTCTTTCATGGTGAATTAAAGTTGGATTGAATTATTGAAATGGTGCTTGTATGCTTGCATAGTTGTACGGTACTTATAGGATATTAAAGATATGTGCTATTTAATTGACTGCAATTTAATTGACTAAAATTGAGATTTTATTTTTTTGAGCCCTATTCATTCATAGGTTAAAGTTACTTAACAGGGTTACTTCCCTGCGTAACATGTAAAAGACACGTGGAAGCTATCTAAACATATTTCTGACATGGTGCTATATTCATTATAGATTATTATTATTATTAGATAGATTGATAGATTAGGCATAGATATACAACAGCAGCGGGAGGCTACTACCTTTTGCATTTGTTATTAGCTCTTACTAGAACGGTAGTAGGAGCACTATTTATGTTTAGTAATGTTAAAAATTTTCGATAATCGACACTTGGATCCTATAGATTACGAAACGAGACATAAAAGGTCAATAAAAATCACAAAATGTCATTGGGTGATTAAAGAGATGTGAGATCTCAAACTTGAGAAAATAAAAATGCTCTTTTTTGTACTCAAATTTTGTGATTACCATATTTTGTACTCAAATTCTGTAATGATGACAAAAAAATGCTTTTTTTTTTTTGTACTTTTATCATTTTGGATATTCGTTTTGGATACAAAATCCAAATAGTAGCGAAAAAAGGATAGGTGTTTTCACCTTTTTCGGTTTTTGCCGACACAATTGAATTCATTGTCAGAGGCTGCTGTTCACCCTTTCCCTCATCCGTCTCTCTCTTCACCGTCTCTCTCTCTCTTATCAATAAGCATTGTACCGTGTGCAACCCAGCGCTGAACAAGGCTCTTTGAGAAATGGATTAGCGGGTGCTCTCGGTCGACGCCGCCGCTCAGCTCCGGCAAGGCATCGGCTTGCTTCTCTCGAAATGGAGTGCGCTTCAGATGACCTCCTCGCCACCTCTAGCGACTTCCTCCGCCGTTGGTGATCGACCATAAGCGGCTGCTTCACCTCATAATCCCCTAGCGGTTCGCTTCGGTGCGCTACTGGATGGTCCCGCAGGGCATCTTGTGGGACCTGGGGAGTCGCCAGTTGGCTAATGGATGCCAGAATTTGCCCCCCCATCGCGGACTGCCCGTGATTTGAGGTAGACGCTCCCGAATCCGCCCCAATAGGTGACATCATCATCTTACCGGATTCGGTATCCCAACCCCACGTCTGGCGTATCTCCTCCGATGAAGACAGCCACGACAGTACCGGCGGCCTTGCGGGTTTAACTCACTCTCCCTCCCCTCACTCTCTCTCTATCTAAGTCACACACACAGACAGGTGCAGTAATGTTATGTGTGACTGTGTTTGAGTGCATGATTAGGGTTTTGCCATTGAAAAAATTGGGAGGAGGAGTGCGACAAATGGGAGCCTTCCGAGTTGGTTTGTCAATGGGGAAGAAGAAGAAGCAAGAGGGAGAAGACACACAGATGTGTGATGATCGAAAAGGAAATTGAGAGTGTGAATAGGGGAAAACATCTTCCCGTTCTCATTTTTCTCCTTCCTCTACCTAATCTTTTCTCTTTCTATTTTCAAAAGAACAACCAAACCCACTTTTCATTTATCTCTATGTTATTTTTTATGATAGTGAGCTAGACATCTTGTGAAAATTTGAATTTTAGTAATTGTGTTTTACTATGTTGACCATAGTTAAGATTTGTTATCTAGTTGGATAGTTCCAACTTACCGTCATCTTGCTTAGTTGCTAATATTTTAGTGATAATCTAACACCACTTAAACTGATGATGTGTTGTTAAACAACAGCTTAATGCAACTTCAAGTCTTATTGCACGGGGGTTGGTCATGTATTTCAGCAATGTCAGTGTTTCTAATTCCTAAGGTGATCACGAACAAGATGGACAAAAAGATTCGACAATTCTGGTGGGGAATGAAGGATGATGGTCATCATCATTTTCATCCAAAAGCATGGGATACCATTTGTTTACCTAAATTTATTGGTGGACTAGGCTTCAAAAGGATGCACGACATGAATCTTGTGCTCATGGCAAAAATGGGGTGGGCAATGGAATCTAGTCCCGACTCTCTTTGGGTTCGAATCATGGCTTCCAAATACCTCAAAGGGGTTCCTTTCCTGGATCACACCCCCAAGAGATCATCTTCCTGGTTCTGGAAAGGAGTATGTAAATCAAAAGACATCATTGGCAAGGGGATTGGTATGTTCATAGGGGATGGAAAGATCACTAACATCTGGAAAGATAGGTGGATCCCTCTTGAAGATGGATATTCACCTGCAACTACTGTTGTGGAAGGTTCACAAACCAACCTTGTTGCTGACCTCTTCGTCCCAAACACTAAAATATGGGATGTCTCAAAGCTGAGGATCCTCTTACCTCCCCCTCTCGTGGAAGCTATTAGGAAAGTTAAAATTCATAGCTCTCAAACCCAAGATTTAATAGCTTGGACGCCTACATCTAATGGTAAATTTTTCCACTAAATCAGCCTATCTCCTAGCCAATAAACATAGATTCAATCCCAATCAATCCTTTCTTGACTTTTTCTGGAAAAATCTATGGAGAGCAAAAATTAGGGAACACCACAAAATTCTTATATGGCGCATTGCATGGAACCTCCTTCCTTTACAGCAAAACTTGATCAAGTTCCTCCCTGAAATCAACCCTGCTTGTCCCCTCTGTAATGCCCAGCCTGAAACAGCGACTCATTTATTCATAGAGTGCAATATGACCAGACTCATTTGGATTTCTTCATCTTTTGGTACTCGCCCCTGTGAATATGGATAACCCCATAAGCTGGTTAAATTATGCTCTAAAACCTCAGAATTAATTTCCTCCTGATGATCAAAAGAATTATACTGTTTTCAGTACTACTCTGTTGGATTTAGTTTGGTTATTCCGGAACAAATTAATCCATGAAAGCACCCTTTTTTATCCTCCCAAAATTTCCAACCTGATCAACCTACATGCAAGGACCTACCTGAGCTTGATTGAATCTTCGCATAGCTTTGATCAGAGAGAGATGTTTATATCTCCACCTTCTCCAGGATGGCACAAGCTGTATTTTGATACAGCTATTCAAGGGTCAAAAGCATGTATTGCAATGATTTGCAGAAACCAGAACAATGTGATCGAGTTTGGTCAAACCGAAGAAATTGGAACATTCAAACAGCACTGCAACAAGGGAAACAATATGTAATCCTGGAAGGAGATGCCAAAATCGTAATCAACTTGCTTTTGAATCAATCTTTAATACCGAGCTGGTTTATGAGATCTATTATCGTTGAAGCCAGGAAGCTTCTCAACGATTTCTTGTGTTGAGATGATGTACGTATTCCTAGAACCGGAAACAGGGTTGCCCACAATCTTACAGCTCAGGCTTCCTTTTGTAATCATTTTGTCTTTGTTCCATCTTCATCCAGTCTTTTGTCTAATCTGGAAGAAGAAGATAGGAACAATGTTTGTTGACTTTCTGTTTTGAATAATATTAATTTCATCATGTTACCAAAAAAATATATATATATATATTTCTTTAATTCGGTATAGTTTGTATGTTAGTCAACAACCTGCATAGAGTAGCACAGCGCCGCCTCTATTCTATGATATGACATGTCTGGCTAAGCTACAATTAACGCCCTTTAGCATAGGGGTATGCCAGGTTCTCTCTTTGCTTCTTTTCATGGAGTTGTTCTTCCTGTATAAGACCAGCTCCCTCCCAGCATACTAGCCATCATCTACATCTTTCAAAAGCTTTATACACTTAACTCTTGTGCAAAAGAGCTGGTCATTCCTATCAGTATTCATTTCAGCCATGAAACCCACCGAAGGTCAAATAGAAATGACGAGTGAAGAGGAGGATCTGGCAAGGTTTATGCAGTTACCGGTTGGATTTGTTCTTCCCATGGTCTTGAAAGCTGCATATGAGCTAGACGTACTTGAGATCATGGCAAAAGCTAGTGCTCAGCTCACCTCACGTGAGATTGCATCCCATCTTCCCACACAAAATCCAGAAGCCCCAGCCATGCTTGAGCGGGTTCTGCGGTTTCTCGCTAGTAACTCCTTTCTTACATGCACCCTCATCACCGAAGAAGATGGAAATTCCAAGAGATTGTATGGTCTGGCTCCCATTTGCAAACTTTTTGTCCGTGATCATAATGGGGCTTCTATGGCTCCCTTCATGCTTCTTCTTCATGACAAAGTTTTTGTTGATTCATGGTTTGTTTTCTTTCCTCCATTTATCTTGTTATATTGAGTTAAGCTTTGCTTTAATAGTTTGATGCTTTAAGGAAAAGGGGTATCCACACAAGCTTTACAGCCATCTATCCAAAAGAAAGACGGAATAATTGCAGAGTGTATGGCACTATTTAATGATTCCTTCCGTACCATTAACACACCAGTACAACTTTTCGCACAGGTTCCACTTGAAAGACGCGATAATTGAGGGCGGTATCCCATTTCACAAGGCCCATGGCATGCATGCATTCGACTACCCAGCAAAAGACGGCAGATTCAACGAGATTTTCAATGCAGCGATGCACAGCCATAGTACCTTAGCCATGACCAAAATCCTTGAAACATACAAGGGATTTGAGGGCGTGAAAGAGGTGGTGGATGTAGGCGGCGGGACAGGTGCAACACTTGGACTTATTATTTCCAAGTATCCGCAGATTAAAGGGATTAACTTTGATCTGTCTCACGTGATTAGACATGCACCGCCTTGCCCAGGTATATAATATGTCTAGTTATATATCCTTCATTAATTTCGAATCTTCATCCCGCTTTTCTTGTGAGAAATTTTGACTGCAACTTAAATCGTAAAAACAAGCGTACAACTTTCCATGCAGGGATAACGTATATTTAACGACTTTTGGTTAGTCATATTTGTAAGGCGATACTAAGAATTGTTATTAAGTTTGCAAAAGTGGCACTAATTTTTGTAGCAATAATTGATGGTCGCTATATAAGAAGTTGAAAACTATTCTTACTCTTAGAGTTGCAGTCAAATCTTTGCTTTCTTTTATGAGTTATTCAAATTTGAAGAAGAGAGATTATTTCCACTACTTCACTAGAATCGAACTTTTCATTTATATGGTGTTTAAGAACACGATAATTAATTTTGAGTAAAGGAAGTTCTTTCTACTCAATTTTTTGTTGCTTTTAATACTTATAGAAAGTAATTAATCGGTCCCTTGGTGCCATTTGATTGCAAATTTTAGGATATTTTTGACTGATTTTATACTAAATATCACATTTAAAAGGGACAACAAAGCAGCTTATGGGAGGATTGTGATAGTTTAGCGATAATCGATATGCGAAAGGCCGAAGTGAATTCTAGTAATTTGTTTTGAAGTATTATTTTCTGTTGTCCCATTTTATTTTGTTCAATTTGACAGAACACAGAGTTTTAGGATTCACACCGTAAAGTTTTAATCTTTGTATTAAAAATGCTTAAAAGGCTTAGGGTAGGGGATTAGAATAATCAACATTGGAGCAAAGCTCGAGTTAGCTAATAAAATGCATTATAGAGCTCTAAAAAATGAAATAATGCATACTACAATACATAAAAAAGAACCCAAAGGGGTGGTGGAGTTGGCAAGGGACCTCGAGGTCCCGAGTTCGATTCTCTCCCCCCCCCTTCGCCCCGGGTTATACATATGAATTGAACAAATTTCCCAATTGGGAAATTTTTTGAATACATAAAAAGAACAAAAAATTAACGTCTTATGGAATATATACCTACTTTCATTAAACTAATGACTATATGTCGAATGTTAATCCACGCAATTATTATCACTAATGGACTCTATTTTGGTCAAAGTCAAATTCTAATGCTTATAATTAGTTCAAGAAATTGAATTGATCTTATTGTTCATGTGAATTTAGTTAATTATAAACAAGAATTATCGTAAGATTTTAGTGCGTTTCTCGGTTCACTAATGCTTATCTTGCAAACACTCAACGCTATTATCGAGATTTCTAAAAGATCTCAAAAAAGCATTATACAGATAATGCAGACGATAACTTCTGGTGAGTCACTTTATAAAAGGTTAAAGTAGTCAATATTTGTTCACTTTAACTATTATAATAGTCAACATTTCATTTTGTTGGCATGGTTATTGGTACTTAATTGATATTTTATGCTGCTGTTAATTATTCTTGGACAGGTGCTTTTGATGGGTGCCCTAAGAACACTAGTTAGCATTGGCTTCTATGACTTTTTTTGATAAATTGTACTTTAGATATAAAACAAAAATAAATTTGTCAATGAAAAGGAAAGAAAGAGACTACTGCTGAGTTTTATATGGAAGGTAATTATTGACACATTCTTGCTGTTCATAGGTGTGCAGCATATTGAAGGGGATATGTTTCAAGACGTTCCACATGGGAAGGTTATCTTCATGAAGGTTAGCATGTTATAAAAGTTTTTGAAAATTGATATTTGAGCTTCACTTTGATCGTTATGGCAATTAATTAATGACCCCCTGTACTATATGTTGTGTGCGATTCTCCCCCCCCCCCCCCCCCCAAAAAAAAAAAAAAAATATTATGCATTGAACTACCCCACCCTTGCGTAAATTGGGCACACTTAACGAAAAAATCTATTTTAACAGCGCGTGGTCAACATACGCGTTTACTAACAATTTTTCTTTAAATGACATTTTTGCCCTTCTTCTACCTCTTCTTCGCTTCCTCCGTCAGACCCCTACCACCCCCTTCTTTCTAACTCTGTGCGCACCCCCCCCCCCTTCTCCCCCTCTCCTTCCAAGTGTACACACACTCCCCTCGTCAGCCCAGCCCCTTGCTCCCTCCTCCTTCCAACTCTGCGCACACATTTCCCCCGTTAGCCCAGCTCCCCATCCTTTCCTTCTAACTCTACATACACCTACAAATCCACACACGCCCATCACCACATTGTCCACACACACAACCCTGCACACACGCTGTGTGTTTGTGTGTGTGTGCGAGCGCGCACGTGCATGTGTGTGCGCTTGTGTTTGAGTTTGCCGGTGTATGTTTGTGTGAAGAAGGGAACTGTAGTGGGGGGTGTGAGGGATGTATGCGTGTGTGTTCACTGTGGTATGTTTGGGTGTGTTTTTGTGCATGAGTGTTCACTGTGTGTGTACTTGTGTCTGAGAGCTGTGTGTTTGTGGTATGGGGGTGTGTGTGTGAGGGGGGCGGGGGGACGTGTAGTGGGTGTGGATGTGTGTCTGTTGGGCATGTTTGTGTATGCGTACAGTGGGGGAGGGGGGAAGAGGAACCCTTATGTGTGGTGCGGGTCGGAGTGTGTGGTGGTGGATGGTGGGCAGGCAAGGCAGGAGACATAGGTAGAAGTGAGAAAGGGGAGATAAAGGAGTTTGAAGAATGGTATTAAGCTAAAATAGGGTAAGGACATAAGGGTATTTTGGTCATTTCACGCAGTTTATACGGATCCGTCTAACGTGCCCAATTTTCGTAAGTGTGAGGGAGTGCTTAGATTTAAAGTAGATGGAGCAAAATTGTACATCGTGTATAGTACAGAGAGTCATTAGCTAATTACCTCTTGATCATTTGAATTTTATTTTTGTCTTTACGTCAAAAGTAAAGTTCAAATAGTGAAGAGTAGAGCTCAAATATCAGTTCTCCAGTTTACATATTTTGTTTTGTACTTTTTGATTGGATATTAATCGATATGCTATTATAGGCAGTGGTCTCGCGGAGGTCTTTTTGGTCACAATTGTGACCCATTTTTCATTTTCAAAGTCTGTAACAAAAATGGGTAACAATTGTCATTTTCACAAAAGTTAGAAACAAAAGATGAGAAAGAAACCTAGAGCTCTGTTTGACAACATTTTTTTTTCAGTTTACAAAAAAAAAAAATTTTGAAGAGTAGCTTAATTTTTTTTTTAACAAAAACAAGTAGGTGTTTGATAACTCAGTTTTTATTTTTTATTTTTTTTTTGTGTTTGATAATCTTTTTTTTTTTTGATTTTTTTTGTGGTGGTTTCTGGTGGCTGCTGGAGGTGGCCACCGACTGTCGACAGTGGCTGCCGGCAATGGGAGGGTGGTGGTGGTCTCAAAAAAAAAAAAACTGAAAAAAAAAACTCATTTTTGGAGTTTTTTTTTTCTTCTTCAGTTTATAAACTGGTTTTTTAAACTGAAGAATAAGAAAAAAAAATTGTTACCAAACGCAACTTTTTTTTCTAATTTTCAAAACTGAAAAAAAAAAATGTGTCAAACAGGCCCCTAATCTTTGATGGCCGTTACTTTTTCACTTTTGTGCTTTTGTCAATTTGTCCGAACTCTCAATCAGTTCTCTAATATTATATGATTCTTCCACTTTGCTACATTTATCTTTACAACAGGATTCGGAAATTCTGACTCTCTTCAGCAGTTTATGTTATTGCAAAATTCTTATCACCCAACTCCTTGATACTTATTGGCAAGTATGCATCCTTTGATGGGGAACAATGGATTCTATGCTCACCAACCATTCTCGCTCATCATTTCTCTCAGAGTCATGCATCTACTTTCTAGATGTTTACCTCGTGGATTTGCAACAAATAATTTTTCATGTGACTTTGGCGCCATTTCTTTTGTAGTAAGCCTAATTAATGGAATTTTCTCCTTCACTTTTCTTGGTTTTTCATGAAAATTGGCCACATGCACTGTAGCGACGTTGGAAGGTAATGTCTAGGGGTTTCAAGATATTGATTATTTAAGGCAATTTAGTCCAAGTGAATTAGAATTTAGTGGGGATAATTAAATTTAGCCCAAGTTAAGCTTTTTCAAACTCAATCCATCATTAATTTTGAACAACTCTCAACGCCACAAAACTATTTTTGTGAGTAAAGTACCTTTTATATTTTAAAGAAAACTATGCCCACCTTGCATAAACTTTCTGGCTCCGCCACTATTATTAAACGTCACTGAAGATCCAAGATGATGGCATGTTCATAATTTTTCGACCAACAATTTTTCTGAAACTTGCTGCACTGGCATTGCAGACGGTACTCCATGATTGGAGCGACGGCCAATGCCTGAAGCTCTTAAAGAACTGTGGCAAGGCGCTAGCACAATCCGGTAAGGTGGTGGTTGTGGAGTCAATACTGCCTGAATACCCTGAAACCGATCTTCTGTCGCGGAGTGTCGCATGTTTTGATATGCATATGTTGACGAACCCCGGAGGAAAGGAAAGGACTCTGAAAGAATTTGAGGCATTAGCAAGAGGAGCTGGATTCGCAACCCCGGTGGTTGTATGTCGAACATCCGCCGGTTGTGTCATGGAGCTCTACAAGATGTGACCCCTCAGTTTTTCGGCCTCTTAGCATGCCATTTCTGTTCTCGTATTTGATGACAAAAAAGTGAGTTTCATTTGCTGGGAATAATATATTGCTAATAATAGAGGCCTTGCTCAAGGTTTCATCCGGGTTGTTAACGTTACTGTATTAGATTGTATACAGTCAAGAGGTTATTATGTTATTTTACTAAATCTAAAATATTCTTTAAGTTTTTATATCATGCCTATATATAGACTCTATTGTACATACTATTACGCGACAACTAGGCCATTACATGTTTGGCAAACCTTGAGAATGCATGTAATATCTGCAACATCAGGTTTTTATGCTACCTCCTTTTGGTTACCGGCCCAAATGTTAGAGCGGGCATAACTTATATCTAAATGATATTTACTTTGAGCGATCATATCAGCTACTTCAATTTGTTATACATCATTCTAGCAAAAGCAATCTCTCTATAATGGCAATAAGCCTCGTCGTTTTCTTTCTTTTCTTTTTTTGCTTGGTTCACGTACGGGTTAGCTTTTGTGCAAATTTCTTTGCCGAAGAAGCGGAATCGAACAGATCTCCCGCCTGTGGTACTGTTCCAATGAAAAATTTTGTGGTGCATTTTTAGTGGTTTGGAATACACCATGTATTCCGGTTTAACTATTAAATGTACGAAATTTGCCGGTCAAGGAACAAAAGTTACTACTAAGCTAAGCAATGCTGAGTAAGACATTAGCGGCTTGGAATGCGCCATAGGCTAAACCCAACACTCAACCGGAAATTCAAATTTTAAAAGCTGTGAATTCTGCTCAATACAACTCAAAATAGCAGTCAACGTTAGCCTTCAGTTCCAGCAATTTATAACGTTGAAAAGCAACTGAGAATAGCGCTGAAAAAGTGAAAACATATCATATATTATTAATATGTTCATTATTGCTATTTATTACTATTATTATTGTGAACTTACATGGACACTTACTAATGAAGAAAATGCTTCACTTTCCCACAATCGAGACAATCTGCTCAATATCACCACCTTCTACCCAACAAAGCTTCAAGGATCTCTAACCGATAAGTAGAAAGAAACAATAATGATGCTAAAACATTAGACAATAAAACACAATAGAAAACCTACATCCAAACCCTAAACCGCTGTTGAATTGCCAAGAGTTATCGATTATAGTAGTTTCTTCGGATTCCGTGGGCGGGGCAATTTGACGATGCTTTCTGCTTTTTCCACCAGATTATTTTTATTTCCATAACTTGACCGAGCTGTCGTGACTAGCGGAGGCAACCATTCCCGTGACGGGTGACTGCGTCAAAGCAGCTATAATATTCTCATGTGCTGGAACTGTCATGCTCTTGTTCTCGGCCATGTTCCACAGCTCCAAAGACTGCATGCGTGTTCAAACAAAAGATCATCAGTAAAATACAGTGCCATGAGACATAAGAACAACATTCTCACCCCCGAATGCTGTGTGTATATGACATGTGACATCGAATCTTGACTTGGCTTAACCACGCCAAGATAAAATAAGCTACTAGTGTCTTCCCGACCCAACCATTCATACTTTATTACCAAAGGTGAAGCAAATAAGGAGAATAAACCTAACCATCAAAGATGTCTTAGGATATAAATATAATATAACTTCTCCAAACAAAAAAGCGAATAGGATGAATCTCATAGGGATGGACTTCATTAGAAAATGCAATAAACACAAAACCGACTATTTTGTCACGTTAAACAAGTTGATATATGTATACTGGTGGCAGAGAACAGCTCAACTAATGAATTGGCCCCATCTCATCACTAAACTAGACAAAGACACCCCCCCCCCACCGCGACAGAAGGTGTAGTACTTACCCGCATTCCACCAATCACCAACAGAGCTGAATAACTGGGATGAAAAACACACGAATGGAACTGGTTCCCACTGGAGTTCAACTCATGAATGCACTCCCCAGAAGCTAATGACCAAACTTTGACAGAATCCTCACTGACAGATGCCAGATAATCCCCATTGAGATCCCAGCACAGGTAGTTTACCACTCCAGAGTGCCCCTGATAACAAGTTGAAGATTTATGATACACGTATACAATATAATTACTCCAAATGAAGATCTCCCCAATAATTTGACTTCACAGTACTTAATACCAGTGTACTTACCTGGAAAGAATGTGTTTGCCGGTCAGTCTCAACGTCAAAGATGGACACCACTTTCTCTGATGCTGCAGCCAGTAGATGTCCCATAATTGGTTGAAATCTCACTTGTGCGCTACCTCCTTGCTACACCAACCAATAGATATGGAACTCAACTATAAACGAGTGGAACTAGTGTAACTTTAATAGACTGCTTGAAGTGTGTGTGTGTATATATATATATATTAAAAAAGGGTCGTGATCCATTGTTAGCGTTGGCAACTTAACCCAAGTTGCCAGTGCGATCTGGCCGTCCACGCATGAGATGTGGACGGCCAGATCGCGAGCGTTGACGGCCATTTTTTCGTCGTCCGCTACATAATGTAGCGGATGGCCAGATCGCGATGGCAACTTGCCAGAGCTAGCAATGGATCACGACCCATTAAAAAAAAGGAATAGGAAAGAATAGAAGCCAACCTTGGAGACTCGAGTGCATGAAAAAGGACTGATATTCCAGTACCGAATTTCATTAGCACTATCACAAAAACAAAAAAGATCGTTCTTCTTCGGATGGAAATCCAAGGAGATAACATGCGATGTGTGCCCTGTGTATGCATGCAAGCAATAGCTCGGCTGCAACAAGTTATATACGTCATTGTAGCATCAGGAAAATAAAAGTTCACATATTTGATGATGTTAGCTCAAACAAGCACAAAGAGTTGCAGCAGAAACCAAGCCTGTTAATGCAAAAATTATAAAGACTTCTACCTTGTTAAGGTATAACTTTGAATCTTATCAGGCATGGAAAAACAATTTAGCACACAAGAGAGCAAAGATACGTACATTAGCTGCATCCCATAGTCTCACAGACTTGTCAAATGAAGCTGTTGCTAGCTGTGTTGAATTTGGTCTGAAACGGACATCGGTAATCAAGTATTGGTGTTCTTCAGGGGTGCTCTCCGTTTGCAGGGTGTCCATGTTCCAAAGAACAGCCTGATAAACAAAATACAATAGTTAAATCTTGTGCCTTGTTCAGAGGTGCCTGTCTAGTGTGGCTGCAATCTTTCATGAATTTATTCTGTTAACCAGCAAGTATATTCACCCATTGCATGTTTTTCAAGAATGTGGCATGCAGCTTTTCCTACGCTAGGCATTCTACCTTTTTGTCATGTCCAGCGCTAGCTAGCAACTTCCCGTCTGAAGAAAAATGACAGCAGGTAACTTTATTTCTTGTTCTTATACATCCAACTTCACCGAAGGAAAAACCTGAAGTGGAAATCCAGTTATAACTTTGAGCCGAATCTAAAGAATAGTATCGAACATAGCACCAAATTAGATGATAATGTGTTACCCTTAGAAGACTCCGTTTTGTGCTCTGTAAGAGTTTGCTTCAATGTGCCATATAAATCTCTTCCATCTCCTCCATCATGCGAAAGAAACGATTCTACATTGTCATCCAGAGAACCAACATCTCCAAAATGCTCCATGTCATCCTGCATAAGGAAAAATGTTTCAGGCTCACAAAAATTGTTACACCACAAACCATCCCCACTCCTCCTGCCCTGGGGAGGGTAGAACAGTTCAAAAGATGCAAGACAGACTTGGTTAATAGTACTTAAAAATTGTCAGAATATAGATTTTGAAAATTACACATTTTGTACTTATGATTGAGGACAGCAAATCGCGAAATTAAAAATATCTCATATTTGGTATATTATTAATACTTTTGTTAGCCTGTTAATAATTGCGACATGTGTTATGCAATTTCGGGGCAGATGCATGTATGAAAATTAAAACGGGCCTACCAGCTGGTTTGTAGACGACGCAAGACCACCTGTTCCTTCTGCACCATATATCATTAGACTTTTTGGTACACTATTGACATGCTGCATACTACTGCTGGTAGTGATTCCATCACCGGGTGTATGAGTTGAGGGTGGAGAGTTAGGAGAAGGCGCCACAGTATTTCCTGTTCCTGTACTGTTGGCCACTCCAGAAGATGAGTGTTGCTTCCTTTTTCTGTTGTTCTATATCATGTACCAAGACAGTAAAAGTTAGTCAATTAGAAACCCAAAAAAAATAAAAGAAAGGGAGGAAGTAACAAAATTAGAGAAACTATTCTGAAAGCAAAGCAACTCTTAAATAGATCAATAATTGCGCGACAGCAGGCACCACCAGTTCCATTTCTGCTGCTGTCTCTGGCTTCTCAGTAATTATTAAACCAACAAAAAAATGGAAGAACAAGATCATAAAAAGTGTCTAGTCCTATATATACACTTCACAAGTAGTTATATTAAACCACCTGTTGGAGTTGCTGCTGCTGTAACTGGTCCTGTTGTTGAGAGGTAGACTGTTGCATTTGGGGCATCTTCATCTGTTCACATCACCCCAGACTCAGGTAGGCATTTACAGCTTTAAAAAATAGTGCATATACACCAAATTGTAGAGCAGAACAAATTTGAAGACAGTGATTTAAGATATAGGTATTGTGTGTGTGTGTGTAGATGGCAGCTCCGAGTACTTAAGAAATCAATAAAACTTTCTTTGGGGACAGGTAAGTATTGTCTTTCTTATGTTTGGAGAGCAGGAGCAAAGGAAGAGAGTACATCATGACTCTCCGCTAGCAGACAATTGCACATCCTCAAACACGATCTGAAACCCTCAACCTTTTACCTCAAAGATGATGTCGCAAATGGTAAACAAGTAAACATCTCATGATCAATTTTATTACGTTTTTAAGGTAGTAAAAACCCCTTCAGTACATTCCACCTGCTCAAGAAACTGCTGAAATGTTCTCAACTGTGCAACCAACCCTTGGGCACAGAGAACCCAGTATTAGATCCAAACTTCTGAAGCTTCTGGACAAGAAGATACGAGCACGCAACATATAATAGCTCCTTAGGTTTTTTTGGCATCAGTAGGGGAGTAAAAGAACAACTTTATGCTGATTCTAGGCAAGTGGACTCAGCTCCTAGAAATTGGATCATCCAAGCTTTGGAATAAGCCCGCTCAACTCAGCTCGCTTTGACCTGTCCTAGTCAAAGAAATGAACACATCTAGTGCCACATGGGCAATGAAAGATCTAACAGACCCATCAGAGCCATTCAACCATCCTCTCTTTCTATTCCCATCAGATCTGTCTCTCTGCTGCCATGCAGCATAATAAAAAACCACTTCTAATATGGAAAGAGACGGCAAATGTGATCACCCCATGCTCAAATACCTTTCTTTCTTTTTGTTTAAGTTTTAGGATAAAACCAACAGGGAATGAATTTCTCCAGTTATAACTAGCAGAAATCTTTAAAAACTACTTAAAAGCATATATACCATGCTATGCATGCCCACATTTGAACCGTTGTTTATTATTGCTGAAATTCCTAGCCCATAAGCTATAATTTCTTTTAATACTAAAAAACGTTCGCAACCTTTGGTGAATTGGACTGCACCGGAGAGCATATAGATCCATCGTTTCTTGCATGTTGACCATCTTTTGCATTCAAGCTACCCCTTGGTAAACCTGAAAACCCATAGTTCGCCATTCCAAGGTTACCTTGTGCCTGAGCTTGTGCTAAGACCTGTTGTTGTGATGCCAAGAGAAACTGATTTTGGTTTTGCAAATTGGGCTTCTGTACTTGTAAACCTAAACTCGGCCGTAATTGGTCAATCCCCTGTATGTTATTTGCAGCAAGAATGTCACGCACTGGTACACCTCTGAGGGATATGAATATAGGAGATAAAAAGCCCATCACAACTCACAGTAAGAGGCCAACCCTTCAACGGAAGACCCGTGACGCCTTGATTCAATCCTGAGAAATGCAGAGAAAACATTTGAACAAATTTTCTTCTAATGCAGGACTGAAGTTTAAAAAGGTTGTTTAGTCTATTGATTCAAAGAAATTGCTGATGAGAAAATTTTATTTGAAGACCATAAAACATAGGTGATATAACATAATCTACTCCATGATAAGCAACATAGACTAAACACGCAAAGTGCTGCTTGCTTCACAGGTGAAAGTCCTCTTCAAATCCAAAATATCCACAAGTATGTTAACCTTGTGGTGGAAGCTATCTTTAGCAATCTGCTTTGCTCAGGCATATTAGGTATCCTTTATTTTGTGAAACTTGGCTAGCCGCTTTAAACTCGGGGGGATCATGCCGACAACGGAGGCAGTCTTTTGCCAACCTGGTGAGGAGAATGAAAAAGTTTGGACCTTAACCTCCTGGAAACTTTGCTTTTTTGGTGCGAGCAGACAGGAGAGCTTGGAGGAGGAAAAATTACCCATAGAAGAGCTTAAATTCTCGCCTTTGCACTCATTTTACTTTTGGCATGAGCTTTCCAGTCTATTCTTGGAAAGCCTCCAAGAAGTTTCTGAAAGCTGCATAAAGTGTATACCTTTTTGCATCACTCTTGGAGCTTGGTGCTCTTTGGTGAATACTTTATGGAAGGAAAAAAAAAAGATTTAATTGCTCGAGGGTGATTCCGCCCAGAAATCAATTGAGCCAAATCATTCCCCAATTACTCTGTGGGAATCTGTTTTCTAGGACCACTTACCTACCTTCCTCTTGTCTATGGATGCTACAATCAAGGTCCCATGAGTTATAACCTAATACCAAAAGAGTCGGCTAAAAAGAGTTAGTTCCCTAAGGAGTGTGCTATTGCTCAAGCATACATAGCAGCGGTAATAACTCAACTATTTTTGGTCAATATAGTTTTTTAAGGCTAGCAGTGTGCTTTGCATGCAGCATCTTTGAGAGGCTCCTACATTAAAATTCTAATCGGGTGTTGATAGTATTAAGTGCATGTTCCGTTTCGCTTGCTATTAGCAGTGTCTATTATATTTTCTGGGTGGTTCATGCATAAGCTATCATTACCGAAGAGACTTGGAAAGGCTGGGGCATTCTTTGTAAGAGTTCCAGCAGGATTAGGCTCACAGTGCCAAAGACCATATGATGCCGACATCCAATATGCTTGAGAATTCTCTGCGCCTGATATCAGCCATTCTTTGTAAATTATCAACTAAATATCTAGCTCTCACTCCGAAGTCACGTACATCATCATTTCATTTGTTCTTTTCAATTTTTGGTAGGTAATAAGGACATATTTTCTTTTGAAACACCAAGCGAGTGTAGCCCATGTAAAGAAACCCAGTAACACAAAGTAAACAAGGTTAGAATTATACAAACAAAGATCCCCCTATGAATGAGACACCGTGTCGTGAAGTTAAAGCAGTTCTCAAGGTCAGGGCGCAGATGAACAGAGTGGAGAAGGGAGGAGGAGGAAAGGGAGGTCGGGGAGCGAAGGGATCGGCAGTGGCCACAAACAGACAATAGCTGCCTGCCACAATGGAATATTCCATGAAGATATTTTCTTTCTCACTCTTATATAGCACCGTGAAATAAACCAATGCAAGTAGCATGGAAACTTATTTTCGGAACCTAATTCTTTCATGATAAAGGGAAAGCAAACACAATCTGCTCATCATAACAGTTGTTCGTAGTAAACTTCAGTTATTCAGAAAGTTTGGAAATGATACCTGCAGCGCTTACTCCAGACTTCGACTGCAAAATGGCTTGTCCATAAATTGATGAAGGATCGGAAGGCAAAGGTTTCGGAGTTGCACCCATGTTAACCTCCCCTTTAATTTCCTATGAATTCCAAAAAAACAAGAGCCAAGAGTATAAAGACCAAGACATAGACCGCATTTTAGATTGCATAGGCTTCAAGCACTTACAGTGGTCAGTTGGGAACGCCCTTGCATCTGCTGCAAAGCTGCGGACATGTTCGCGGTATTACCTTGTACCAACTGGCTGAATCAACAGAAAGAACTAGTGAACGAATGACCCAGTAGAAATGGGTGTATTAGAATTTTCCAGGAAAAAATGGCCTCAAGTAACACAGTGGAATCCCATATGCATCTAAATATGAACAGATAGACATGCAAATGCAGAGTAAGTTTATAGTGACTTTACCCTTGATGATTGGCTGCTGACTTGAGAAGGGCCATTCTATTAGCATCAATAAGAGCTGGAGATCCATCAGAGTCCGGATGTTTCATACGTTCTTCATACATTTTCATAGCCAGAACACTAGCCGATGGCTGTCCCATCATTCCTTCAGAGTTCATTGCATTCATGGGACCACCAAGGGGCGGATGATTAGGATCTCTTCGTTGCAACTGAGCATTCCGCTGCTGCATGAGTTGCAATTGCTGCATTTGCAGCTGTTGTTGGTGCTCCCTTGTCTTCATTTGTTGTGTCTGATAGCACGGTGGGGTGGAAGCATAACATGAGGAAAAAACAGTATGGGAAAACCAAAAACCCAGATCACAGTGCAACAATAGAAAAGATTCCAAATATCTAGAGACACCTCTATGTAAGCTGCAGCAGCCTCAGAATGTTTCTCATTTGTCCTTGCAATGAAAATGTCCCAAAAGACAGACCACCATTCAAACAGAAATCCTCCAGGTGCATCGATAGCTGCAAAATAAGAATGAAAAAGCAGATTACATACAGACAAGTCTCTATCGCATATGCCTTTGCCTAACCCCTCGACCAGAACCCATAGAACTGATCTACATCAGCTGAAAAAATTACCTACTGGGTCCGTGGCAACCTTCCCTTCAGTCATGAAAGCCTTTGCCGAATTATGCAACTTTCTTTTCAACAAATAGTCATGAATGTATACATCCAGCCTAGCAAAAGAAAAGGAAAAAAAACAACAGGAAGATCAACAAGCATATCACTTGAAACTAGCTATGGTAGATGCCAATTAAAAGCAACGCATTGTCTTAATTGGGTTATTTTTTACACTTGCCTCTTTTAGGGCACTCTCCTATCAAAACAACAAAATTAAATTTGGATTCTACTTCAACGAACTTAGCAAATATACAAACTATTATAGAAGAAGAACATGAACACTACATACATCTTATCAGCTTCCCAATTACTCTGCGCCATGGTTTCTCTCAAACACCTAAAATCCAATTAACACACTTCTCTGCAAGTACTCCCTGCACAAGTACAGAGCAATCGGAGCTAAATATACATATGCAAAACTCTATAGCTCATAATGTTTGTGTTCACAATTACGCTAAATCCCCTTACCGGTCCAGTAGATCAAAGCCCGCATTGCCGCTACAAGCACGATCTCCACATCACAAACCCTAACCAGAGTAAGTGACAATGATTCATCACTACCTAGTGAAATAACAACCAGTCAAACCAAAATTCAGCTATTCAATACATGATCTGTTTATCATCAAGATAACAAAGTACAGCCTGCAATGATCAAATCAGTAAAGTTTCCGGTTCTGCTTCATCCTAATTCTTCAGCCGAATAAAAGAACAAAGATTACATGACTTCCACATAAAATTAGTGAGAATAACAAAAGTAACTCAAGCTAAAAAAAACGTCAGAATTACAGTGATCGGGATCAAAAGATTGGCTATCACTCACACAGGTATGCATGTAAGTGTAAATTGGGAATTCCTATCAGAAATTGAGCAGAGAGAGTGTGATTCTTTTTGACGCGTAAATTGCGGAAAATGAAGAGCTAAAACCTTTTTCCAGTGGAGCGGCACAGAAAGAAATAGAGGAAATATCAGACCCGATTATATTTACGGCTGGGGGAGGGAACGGAACCGGGGGTCCGAACCGGAAGTCATCTGTGACAGGTGTATATCTGTTGGTTCGGGAGTAGGCTCGGGGATAAAGTTGATCGATGTTTAAGAGGTTCGGTGTTCGTGGTTCGGTAAAGGTCGAGCGGGTTTGCCGATAGGGCAGAGCACAAAGGAGGAGGTGTTATGTAACGCGCGCTGTGGAGGTTGACGTGGAGCGGAGATACTGAGCAACGTGTTCGAGGTTTAACCGGTGTGTTGTCCAACGGCGAGATTTTGAACCAAAATTTGGGAAGAGAACACTATCACTTACAGTGATAAATAATTGATAATTGATTTAACGAAATGATGATACATTTTCTAGTTTCAACGACGCTTTTAGAAGTTTTATCGACACTTTAAAAAGTTTCAGTGATTTTTTTTATTTTTATTTTTATTTTTTTTCTGTACAAGAAATAAAAAATAAAATAAAATAAAAGACTACTTTAAAGTGTCTTTCGAAAGTCATTTCACACGTGTGACGCGTTATAAGACTCTTCATTTACCTAGAAGCTTCCGTGATGTAGACAAAATAAATCGTTTGTCCAGCTCTCGAGTTGTACAAGTCAACCCAAAGCCATATTGTTTGATGATTTACCTGCACTTCGTCCATTGGAGCTCTCGTGGTGTGAACTTGTATCTCTTGCTTCTTGCTGATGAGGTGCTGTGCAGCAGTGGAGTCCATTTTCATGTCATTTTATGCCAATTCTTCTCTTTCGAAATGCACAGTCCTTTGTGAATGTCCCAAACTTCTGCATTCAGACATTAGTTTTCCCTACACTTCTGTAGAATCCTTGCACCCAACTTTAATTCCTTCGTATCCACTATGTCTAGGGTTGCCTCTTGAAGTTCCATTCAATTTTTGAACTTGATAAAGCGTGTGACTGTCATTTAATCAATTTTCGACTCTGCTTTGGGTCAAGATATAGTTAGATTGACTGCAAACTTTGAATCCATTGTCGAAAAATCAAAATTAATCATAAAGGTAAAATGATGTAAATGAACTTGCACCTCGAAAATACTCGATAAGAGTTTTATGTACCTAGTTTATAGCTAAACTATCACTCAATGCTCGGTAAACGTTGTTTATGTGTGCACGTACTTGAAAACGGGGCATTCCAAACACCGTACCAGGCTAGCACGACTGAATTTTGAATAGCTTGTTTTGTTTTCATTGCATTGTATTTCTCACCTCGAGCTCCAATGTATGTCGTCAACCTTAAATGTAGTATATGCATAGGTTTTGCCCATTAGTTTTTACTACAAATTACCTCTGGTTGCAAAGAAAGGTTGCTTGATGCTCCCATTCGCTAATTACTTTTTCTACATCGATGTCCCAAGCAATATGTCAATCAAGGTTTAAGGTCATGTTACCATATCATATCATATAAGGAGGTTTCTTGCTTGTATACTTGTACATGTAAAGTACATAGAAATCATTGAATCGGATCAACCAGGGCTAGGCTAACGAACTTTGTGATTCAGTAAGCCCAACTAATTAGATCGGCCTTACTAAGAGCTTGTTCATCTATATTACTTATAATGAGAACAACTTTTTTTATTTTTGGTGTAATACCTTTTTGGTGTTACACTGAAAGTAATTCTGGTGATGACATGAGTCCAAAATGAGGATAAAATCGTAAAATATTTTTTTGGTGTTACAAAATAAAAATCTTAATTGGTAAGTAACTACTTACCAAAATATGTTTAGTTTTCACAAGTTAAAATTCATCAGAAAATAGTTAAAAAAAGATTAACTTATTTTTGACATGTATGACTAACTTATTTTTCTGTTATTTAAGATTCATTTACTGAATATGACAATAAACACGTATACGTGATGATTAATTTTTTTTTAACAGAGCTTGTATTATTAATTTCATTTTGGCATACGCATCGCGTGTACCACGTTGACTCGTACGAAGTTATAGGGTCAACAAAGAAAGTTCGATCAAATGACTAAATTGATTTCATCATATTGTAAACATCATTTGTATAGATCGAGGTCAAATTTTGATCGGCTTGAATTTTGTGATGTGTGGGGATTGCTTCATCCAGTATAAATCAAACTAATACTCCTTCCCTCTCAAAAATATTGATGATATTTTCTTTTTGAGCTCTCAAAAAAATAAAATTTAATCACTTTCTAAATTAAAAAAATTTCTACATGTGTTTTTTCATATTTACCCTTTTCTTTATTTTATTACTTTCTTCAAATTTAATCATTAACTAACCTATATTTTATTCTTTTGGTACTCTCTCTCTCTCTCGGAGGATAAAATGAAAAATTTATAAAATATGATTCATATCCTAAATAAGCATGCACGTCAAATAACTTGAAATGGACTAACCCATTTTTTTTATACGTCACAGTTAATAAAGTTCCAAGTCTTTAGTATCACTAAAACCCACGACACAAAAACTCAATTTATGTTGATTAATTTTTTTTAGGATGCTTATGTTTTATTGTTTACTAATCAATTATAAATACAATCTTGTCATTAGAAAGAAGAGACGCATATAAAATTCAAGAAAGGTAATGGACTACGATTTAATTTTAAATATCATGTCGTCATTTGAGAAGCTAATTGTACACTTACAAGATTACTCAAGTTTTTATGCTTATTTTGATAAAATTATTTTGTAAAAGCTGAAGTTCTCCAGCAAAGCTTAATTTCCCATTAAATTAGATCCAGTCTACTGAAACCAAATTCCACCAAAAGTAAATTAATAAATCAATATGTAACTTTAAATCAAATTCTTCTCCAAGTCTAATTTCATATTTAATTCAAACTCCGTAAAAAGGTCTTGGGTAATTTGAATTTTGAACCCTATATTTTTTAAGATTTCCAGAATTAAAGATTCCAGCACGTGTCAAGAAATAGTGGCTGTGGTAGATTCTAGAAAGTCATTGGAAGTAGGTGGAAGCCCGCTTGAGCTTCCGGTCAAGAACTTAGAAAAGTAACATATAAAATACTCCTTCCCTCCCGTTCGGCGGCAGCAACGTGTAGTCCCAATTCAACAGATTCATCAGGTATGGACCCTTTTTCTATGTTTTATGGCATGAGAATGCACATTCCGTCTTGTTTTACCTTCTATTCATGTTTCATCGATTGATATTACTTGTGCGGAGATCAAAACTAGGCTTGTGTGTACGTTATAAGGAAATTGACCACTCCCGTATGATCTGTATTCTAATTGGGATGTCTGCACAGTAGATTAAGAGATTGCCGCGATGTCTCGTTGATTTGAAGAGTTTAACACAACGTCTGGATTATCGTTTCGTGAGGGTATGCTAAGATTTAAGCTAGGGTTGCAATTGAGCGAATATAGATTGGACGGTACTCTGAATTCTTTTTTTATCAGCGCAAACAAGTCTTTTACCTATAAAATGCGCCGAAAGATTACTCGTTGGTACAATATATGGCCATATTCGTAGGTGTAACAACCAAAAATGGAAAATACGCTATAAAAAATTGCGAAATTAAAGAATTTTGTGCTTAATGTTGAGTGTAGAGACTAATCGGACTTTTGCCGATATACGTTTACAGCCAAACTTTCAGCCATTATACTTTAGGATCATGAGTTCATATAGTTTATGAAGCTATTATGGATACGTGGAATTATTTCGTTCTTCTTTATGGCTTAGCTCATCATGTACCAATGTGTCTCAGCCTTTGTTTTTCTTCAGCTTGGTTGAAGGTCATGAAAGCCAAAACTGCACAATGTCACGTGAAGCATCACCTTGGGGTGTTGGAGTTTTTTTTTCTCCCTTTTTATTACTCTTGGGCTTGTGGGGTGGTGGGTGGGGGCTGTAGAAAAGTTGTTGGATTTATTTATTGGCTAAACATTTAGTGATTCTCGTTAAATTGAATCTTTGTACTAAAATTGAGTCCAAGCATTCCTTAATGTACTCGTACTTTAGATGTCATGACTCACTTTTTTTACTTCTTTACTTTTGGCGCACACATTAGATTAAAATCCTATTCTTAACTGTTCATTTTTTTGTGTGTTTCATATAGTTTCTTTTAAGGCTCCCATATGTTTTATATATACCCAAGGTGATTCATATCCTTAGATTTGTGTTGCAGTTGGATTTTTTTGAATGGAAAACGTTTGGAAATTGTCTAAGGACTCTAAATTAGACCTAATTATGTAGTTGCGTAGACCAGTGGTTAATGAGAAAAAAGTTGGAATAAGTTACGGCACAATATTAATGTAATTTGTTTAATGTTTGAATGGATGCTTTAAAAGTGTCACTTCCGCATCTTCACATGATAGTTCTATTTCAGGTCAGTGTATGTACGTGAATAGAGTCATTAGGAAAGGATTAGGATAGAAGAATAGTGAGATTTAATCCAAAGTAGGGTGAGGGTAATCATAACTTGGTCCTTTGCATGATACTGTACGCTTTTCACTGTTATCTAATCACTGTCCGTACGTGCTTGCCTTCTTTAGAGATTACCTTCTTACAGAAAGATGTAATGTATTTAGGATTCATACCTATATGTAAGGTACTAAATTGTGACTTACTTTTATGCAGATTGTCTCGTGACTATTTTCCAAATTAATTAAAGCAAACACATAATATTGGTGAATTTGCATTGTGGAAAGAGGAGATGGCTGAGGTATAATCTTTGTTTTCATACTGCATTTTATGACCACAAAAGAAGCATTGGCACATCAAATAGGTGTTGCATCGATATCTGACATGGCATAACACCCTAAATGCACTAGTCATGTGTCGGTGTTTTATGGTGCTATTCTGCATGTTTTGTCATTTTGTAATTTGACTTGAATGATTGCAGGAGGGATACAAGGTTAGCCTGAATGTGTACGATTTAAGCCAAGGACTAGCTCGTCAGCTCTCTATGACATTTTTAGGAACAGCTATAGAAGCTATATGGTAAGTGTTTGTGGTTAAAATCTCTTGAACTATAGCTTGTGATGTGTTTTTCCCAATCAAAGCTATCACTCCATAATTGTTGGATTGTTGCTTCCTTCGAGATTTTAAATAGTGAAGTATCAGGTCCATAAGATTTTGGTAGGTTATATGTAGGGATCTACCAAGGTATTTTAGGTAAAAGGATTAGCAGGTATTCAATCAAAGATGCAGCAAAAATGTTCGTACTCAGCAGGAATAGTACTTAAAATTACCGACAGAGAAACGCAACTGAATTTTGTGTTCCCCTTTTGCACATCAATGCTTTCAGGTTATTGTTTTTGCCTTGTGCGACATCCTTTTGAGGATACATTCTATAGGCCCAAAATTATTCACTTCTATTATTTCTAGTGACGAAGGCAGTGTTTTAGACGTTTGGTTCACAATTTTCGTTTTTTTTCTACTTCCAGTTTTATAAACCAGTTTTCTATATTGGACTGTTCTTAAAAACTTCATTTTGGAGTTTTCAGTGTTGGTTTTTTTATTTCAGAACCCACCTTCAAACTTTAGTAGAAGCAATTCGGAACCCTTTTTTTTTTCTTTCCAATTTCATTGTTCCACTAGCTACCCCCCCCCTCCCCCTCCCCAACCACCACCACACGACAAAGTTGTCGCACCGCCCCGACCGTCATCGACAACCCTGAAATTGAGACTAGCGCCGCCACCCCACACCGTCACCACTCACATCCCTGCCCCGCCGTCGCTACCGCACCGACAAATCAATACCACCATCGCAGATTTGCTCCACCCAACGCCACTACATCGCGACTCACCTGCCCAACCATTGCCACCGTACCAGAGATCTGCCCATCGTCACAGCCCCACAATCACAAATTTGCTCCACCCACTGTTGCAATATCTGCTCTACCCACCATCACTACCGTCGTCCCACTGTCGCCACTCAGATCAGATACTACAAAAACGAAGAAGCAAGGCATCAAGGCCAATGCCATCAACTCCAAGGCGGTGACGAACGACCACACCACCGAGTCCAGGATAGAGAAGTCCAACTCCGTCCACAATCGAGAAGACTGACTGGATTTAAATAGAGTTTAACTGTTGATAGTGGTGGTGCGATTTTGGTGGTGGTGTTGACTGGCGGTGGTGCTTGGCTGGAGGTTTTGTTGGGGAAGAAGAGTATATTTAAGGAGAAATGGAAAAAAAAAATGTAAAAGGAAGACTCAAAAACAAAAACTGCTTTTACCAAACATCCATCTGTTTTTTCTCAAAAAACAACTAGTTTTGGTTTTTATTTTTTAGAAAACCAAAACTAAAAACTACAACTTTGTCAAACAGACCCTTAAGTTTAATGTATAGAATCTTCGCAGTTAAAATTGTTTAATAAAGTATTACGAAGACAACTATTCAGACTTGTGTGAAAAAGATAAACAAATAAACAAACACCCTCTTAAGTATAGTGTCTTCACAATATTTCTCTTCTTTTATAAGGGTTAATAGCAGGCTAGTTGCACTCTTTGTGGTGTACCTCCTTCTACTTCAGTAAATAGGGCGAGAATTTTGAGTAGTATCACATTTGAGCCAAATGTTGCTGAAGGTTGCACAATTTCTTAAGTTGGAGGTTTAGCGCTATTTTTAATCGTACTGGGAGGTTAATAGCCCATATTGTGTAACCTAAACACAATGGTATGTGATTTGAGCCAATTAGAGTTGGTTAATGAATTTTTGGTATGGTAGAATTGTTTCGTTAACAAATTAAGTTTGCTTGTTTAAAATTAGGAAGTTTAAAAATATGAAGTTGATAGTAGTTGCAACAAATTCGACATATGTTCATGCAGCTATACTACTTGTAAGCTAGTTGGGCCGCTGGCAACTAGTATCATTAATTTTTGCTGTTACATTCAAACACACACAATTTGAGAAGTGGGAGTGATCATGCTCTTAAAACAAGGAGAAAGAACATGGGAGAACGAGAGAGGGAACATGGGGAGGAAAACAATTAGCGGAGTGAGAAACAGATAAGCCAGTAGAATCTTTTTCTCTGCAACCAAAATTTTAGTTTGTGCTTGAAATCAACTATTTTTGTTAACTATAATGCAATGGGTGTGCTCAGAAAAGTAGTGTAAGAGAAACGAGCACTGATGGTTGCCGACACTAATGGGATATATATAATTATAAAATGTTTAGACACGTCTCCTTTCATTGTCTAGGTACTTAAAAAGAGGTGTTGGTGTATTTTGTGGGATTTAATTTCCTTACCTCTGCACGAACGCTTGAAGTGCACAAGCATGTTAATTTTACTTTTTTTGGTATTTATTTAATTTACTTGGAAACACAGGCACACAGGGGTAGTTGTTTACGGTAATGAGTACTATTTTGGGGGTGGCATACAGCATGCTCCAATTGGAACGACACCATATGGGACTCCAATGCGAGTGGTAGATCTTGGTGTCACTCATGTGCCCAAGGATGTCTTTGAAATGTATTTGCAGGAGATCAGCCCACGGTACACTGCTGAAACATACAGTTTGCTCTCACACAATTGCAACAACTTCAGCAATGAGGTTGCTCAATTTTTGGTGGGTGCAACCATTCCAGATTACATACTGAACCTCCCTAACGAAGTTATGAGCAGTCCAATGGGTGCTCTCATGCGTAAGTCTTCATGTCCTTAAGTTTGTACTCTCTTTGGTCATATATGATGCCTCCTGTTTATTCTGTTGTTCATGCGGATGACTCTTCTCAATTCTCACTATGGATAGTGGGTGACTTCTCTATTTTTGTTGCTTCCTTCACTTTATTTCGTGTGTTCAACAACTGAAAGCATGTGAAATGTTTTTAACTTATGGATGAGTTCTCTTTTTTTCTTTTTTTGGTTATTTCTTTGTCGACTTTGTAGAAACTATCAAAGTAGATGCCTATGGTTGGACTGGCTGCTTGGTTGCTTTGTTGAAAGTTATTATGCTAAACCTTACAAATTAGAACTTCCGTATTTGCATGCGATAGGCATATTGCTAGGCAACTAAATATGATAACTTTGCACATCAAATTGTTGTGTTGAAGGTATGAGATTAAGCTTGAAATCTATGTACATTTTCTTTACAGTGCCTATGATCCAGCAACTGGAGACAACATTGAGGGCTGGTGCCGTGCCGCAAGCTCCACAGTTTCGGCCGTCTACATCGCCCACAGCTTTGCAGCCCGCAAACACACAGAACAAACCTATGGGTGGCAGTCATGTCCAATCCTCAGTTCAAGTGAACAACAAAGAGGTGGAGATTAAATCAAAATCAGGGGAGGAATCTGCCAAGTCAAAGACACCACAAACACTTGATGGAACAACGGAGGAGTCAACTGCCAAACTTGGTGTCGACCCCCTTGGAGATGCTCGGAGCAAGGTGCAAGAAGAGATTAGCAGTGAATTTGCCGCAATCATGGCAACTGGGACTTTCCGTGCAAGTGAGGCCGCTGCACTTGCAACTCGAAGAGTAATGCAAAGATACGGACATGCAAACCTCGCACAGAGCTAGATTTTCGGGCATTTTCCAAAAGCATATTGCTTTCCCCTGATACCTCCCAAACATGGGTTGTGTTGATCTCCCAGGGAATTTGAGGACATAAGTTTGGAACCAATTCTTTTAGTATTTGAATTTAAAATTTAAAATTGGATTTGGAATTCACTGTTTTTTTTGTTTTGTTTTGGGAATGGAAGGCAATTTAAATTACAGAATTCTTATTTTGTGCTCGGAGAACAAAGGAAATGGAAAGATAATAAATTTTTAAATAATTATATTTTTGATTTACGATGAAAAACGAACTATGATAAGTGGTTTCAAGTGTGCTAGTGTCATCACATGATTGTGGTGGTGGCGACATCAGACGAGAAAGTAGCATCGATGGTATAAGTGGTGGGTGGTCAAGTAATTGTATTAATGATGGTGGTGATAGTGGTATTGAGGTGTAACGAGGTGTAATTAGTGGTGGTCAAGTGGCACTAATGGTGATGCCGGTGGCAATAGTGGCGGCGACGGCGATAGTGGTCGCGACGGTTGTGGTAGTAATGGTGGCGCGGTGGTAGCAGTAGTGGCGGTGGTGGTAGGAGTGGTTATGCTGCTGCTGTTGGTGGTGGTGGCAGTGGCGATGGTGGTAGGAGTGGTGATGCTAGTGGTGGTGATGGTGATGGTTGTGGTGGCAGTAATGGTGGTGGCGATGGTGTTTGTGTTGGTATAAAAGTGGTGTAGTGGTAGTAGAAGTGTGGTAGCGATGATAGTGGTGGTGGTGACAGTAGTGATGCGACGGTAAATGGTGGTGGCGGCGGCACCGGTGGTGGCAGTAGTGGTAACAATAGTGGTGCCGGTGGTGATAGTAAAAGTGGTGTGACGGTAGCGGTAATTAAGATAGTGGTGGTGTGTTCATTGTTGGAGAGATTCAGAAAAGGGTACGATAGGTAAATAATTACTTTTAATTCAAGTAAAGTCATATCCCATGAAATCCGACAATTTTTTATTGGATTTCACGCAATACAAAGAAATCCAGTCAAATCTCATGAAATCTAATTCCAATTCAGTTTTTTAATGTTCCAAATAACAAATTTTGAGTATTTGAAATGAAATTTCATCAATTTTATGGTTCCAAACCTCCGCATTGCCATGTTGGTGAGAATCTTTTGTTTTCGGTAGAGGGCATAGACCGCAGATTAGGGATGGCAATGGGGCGGGTCGAATGCGGATTTAATGAAATCCGCACCCGCCCTGTAGTCCTATCCATAGTAACAATGTTCGCGATAAATTGACAATATTCGCGAACTTATCGCGACAAATTGATAGAAAGTTCTAAACGCGAATTTATCGCGAATGTTTGAAAGATTCGTGAGCTAATCACGACTATCGCGAGATTAACGAATTTATCGCGATATTTCCGAATATATCGCGATTTAAAGTTGCGATCACTTTTGTCTTAAAAAATGAAGGTAGCACGCATTGCCTTGGTTTCGAACCCGGGTAATGTTGCCGAATTACAGCACATGTCCGTGCCATCAGACCATTCAAGAACTCTTTCTTAAGTTCAGCAAAAGTAAATAAATATAAAGCACACATAATTATGTAACACTACCCTACATTCTCTCTCATTCTTTTTACCCATCACTTAAAAGAGTAGAAGAGTTCTTACATTTTTGTCATTTTCATTACATAGTTTACAAATTTCATACACTTAAAACTATTGTAACCTGAACGATTAATTACCGAATTATTCCCGACTTACTATACGAATTTTGTTATTCCACCGAATTATTTCTGATTCGATGACGAAATTCTCCGAATAATTCCCGAATTCCGAATTTTTGTCCATGACGAATAATTTCCGAATGCCGAATTTGTCACTATGGTCCTAACAAACAACTCCGCCCCGCCCCGCCCTGCCATCGGGGCGAAAGATGGAAATACCATCCCCGATCCTACAGACTCCTAAAAAACCCGAACCCGCCCCGAAACCGCCCCGGTCTTTTTTTGTTGCGTAAAAGCTACCGGAATTCTCCTGATCTCCCTTGATGCACGACACAACACTGACCAAGTGTCTCAATCCTTGGTCAACTCCTTCAACAACATCTCCTTCAAGATCTATGGATGACAGCAGCACTACCGTGAAGGGCGATGGATGGTGCGAAAGCGCAACCGTGGTTTCACGATCCTTCACGATCTATAAAGTAATTACTCTGTCACAAAGCTACATACTCTCCAACTGAAGAAAAAGAGCAGAATGTTTCTTGCAACCACATCCATAGACTTGACTCCAGTTTTTTGGCACAAGAACTGAAGAAAAAGAGCAGAATGTTTCTTGCAACCACATCCATAGACTTGACTCCAGTTTTTTGGCACAAGAAATTAAGCACAGTAAAGCTCATAGAGCGGGGTACACTCTTCCCATGCACACAAGATATTATGTACACCAGCATATGAGTTCCTTCAATTTATAGCTGCAAGTCTAAAGAAAGTACACTCAATGTAGAATTTTATAACTACTGCAAGGCTCAATCACTCCTTAAACTCAAAAAAGAATGGTGGACGGTGGTGAGGCAGTGCATAAAGAGGATGAAGGTGTGGGGGAGAAACCAACCAAAAAGGTAAGAGGTTCAGCCGCCGTTTTTTGGAGAAGAGAAAGAATGTCCGGAAGAAGAAGAGAAAGAAAGTGGTTGTGGTAGGGTTTTTTGAGACATCTTATACCTAAGATGGACGGCTGTGATTGAATTAGAGAATTAGGGTAAGATATATACTTATGGGCGGGGCGGTCTATACTAAATACCATATCCGACCTGTACCAGCTGCGGGTTTAATTTTTAAATACCATACCCGCCCCATAACCCGGTCAAAGTCAAAAAAACCCGCTCCTAACGGGCCGGAGCGGGGCGGATATCTGCCGGATCGGATTTAAATTGCCATCTCTATCGCAGATGCAGCAATTTAGGTCACATAGACCTTTGCATAAGCAGATGCAGCAATTTAGGTCACAACCACACACGAGCAATACAACGCGAAGGCTGGCGATCCTTTGCTGTAACAGTTTGGTGGCAATCTTGCCCCAACTGCTTTAGCGATAATAGATTATCACTAAAAGGCTTCGGTTGATGCATTTAGTGATATTTTTGTTATTACTTTTTTTTTTTTTGTTATTACCGCGGAGAGGATTCTAGTCCCATGAAAAAGAGAACAGTATTATAATCAGAACTTTGTTAATGTATACAGAGTGCTGCTACCTTTGTGAAGTCCTAAGATTTTAAGAATAAGAACGTTGAATAATTGCTACATAATCTGGTAAGGACTACTATACGTTAAGAACTGGCAAAAAAATGGATGTTTACTTTCTACACTGATGCGAGTCTGTCCTTGTCACTTGGACCGGCATTCCCAGATTCCAACTCAAGACTGGCTTCTTTTGATCTCGAAAAGGTATCTGAAGGGATGTTGATGCCTGCAAAACCAACCATGACAGCAGCAGCTCCAACATAATCCATGAAAATAGGTGCATTGCCCCTCATTGAATCCACAATAGCTGCTAGTGGGACTTGAATTGTAAGTCCTGCTGTTGCTACCGTGGTAGTTGTAAGAAGAACAGCCCTGGCCCACAAGTAGTCGCTTAGCACGTTGTCCAACAAGCCTACACAATATAACGGTGCAAAATTAGCCATGTCAAAACTAAACGTGGAACTTACAAAGACATGGAAGATAGCGAACAGCAAAGCAAACTTAATAGAATACAGATTTATCTGTGCTTAGTACAATTCAGGAAATGTCCTAGAATCTCACCATTATGGTTTTACATCTCAATGGGTGGTTTCTATTGTTATGTATGTACTACTTCAAAAGGGTATTCTGACAACTATTGTAATTCTAAATTCTGGACAAGAAATATTTAACTTCGATTCAGCACGATGGAAAACACTTACTAATCGTTACGACATGCAAGCAAGCAAATGCACACACAAAGACAGCAGTAGCAACTTCAAAACGTAAACCCCTTTTTGCGTAGCTATGGGTGTAGCATCCATGGGATTTCTCCATGCACGCTTTTCCCACAGGGTTAAGCAGATAAAAAGAACTAGTCAACTCGACATTAAGTTTCTTGTTGATTCTAAATTTAGCTCCCAAAGTCTACATTTTGACATCATATACTCACTAAAATAACCAGATCTCCTCCCACCCTTAAACCAGTTTTGCTTACTATGCCTTCAAACAAGAGATGCCAATGAAATCCATGTCCTTAGCTGTGAATTTGCCACACGACAAGCAGTATACATGGTGTTTCTTCTTTGCTAGTCTTGTGATACACTTATTGCCTTACTTTCACAAGTACTATCGGAGTAACTTTTTCTTCAGATGTTTGCAAAATCATACATCTAGTCATGTAGGCAATCACTTAAGGACATAGTGATTCGTACTTGGCAAGGCAATCCCTTGTGCTTTGCCACCACTGCCCATGCATGAGCTATGGACTCTGCTGGGCAAAAGATATCAGGGGGAGACCAGAACTCTAGGTTCTAATACATACTGTCGAGGCTCGTGGCCTGCCTCTCTAACCACTCAACGATGCATGCCTCAACAGCTCCCACTCCCAGTAAGAACCTCAATGCTACAGGCGCATGTCCGTGAGTGCTGCTGCAACTTTTACCATGCCACAGCAACCCGCATTGCCTGCAAAATCTGTCCATCTTCAAATGCAGTTCAACATCTCCAAAGCACTTGCGGTACATGCAAGGGTCATTGGCCAAAGAAAAAGGTGGTGCTCTGATTTCACAACCCCCTCCCCCTCCCTGGCCCCAGCGGAGGTACAATAGATTACAGCTCCTTTTCTTAACTTGACAGAGTAACTATCACTATCACACTTAGTCATGGCATAGGGTGTTGAAAATGCAACACTGCGAGTTCACACGAAGGCAAAGGCCAGAAAAAGCCTTCAATGACCAGAAAGATTTCAAACCCAGAAACGAGCAACAATGCTTTTTGAAGAAGTCTACTTGGGAACAGAGAGACAAGTATCCTATCATCTTATCTATCATAGCCATCAGGTTTAAGTAAAGTAAGCCTGATCACTTGCAGTTAAGGAAAATTAGAACATGTCAAACCAAAAAATTTACAACATACAATCTCTTATCTAACAAGGCTAGGAGATAAATCATACTGATTAAGCTTACTCCTAACCAGGTGCCCTGCAAAGTGTCCTTCCTACAACTTCCCTATAAGCCCCTGGCTACACAAGCTGACAGACTGAAAAACAAGATCAAGATATTGATGCTCTTTATGAGTGGTCACTGTTATGCTTCTGTTGATGCAAAAGCTAGTGAGTAAACAACGTCATCAAAAATCTTTGAGCCGATCAAACAGCAAAGTCAAAAAGCTTTGAGGTGATCAAACTGATTTATGTTCCTCTTAAACATATCCAAAGAAAGTAAACAAACCAACACATTACCGACAATGGGCACCCATGAGTACCTGGATGCCTGTTATTCATTCCACATGCGCACATAAAGTATAACTTGGTACTAACATGATTTTTTCTAGCATAACTGCAACATTTTTTTCAGCTCCCAAAATGCTTCAATGGAGTCATATTCCACATAGGGGAAGTCTCAGAAATAGATAAATACAGAAAGTAGGGAAATATAAACAAGTTAAATCAAATGCTACCTACAAACCGAGAGTGATTACTAGTATACCAAAGTATGTGGCAGAAAACAGCAATCAATGAGGCAAGTAAACTTAGATTTTACTCAGACATACCTTTACCAACAATAAGACCAAACTGCTTCCAAGAAAGCATATTAAAAGGCTCCAGCTTGGCAAAATTAAGTAGAAGGGCAACAGGCAGGAAAATCAGGAGGTTGAATAAACCTAAAAAACCAAGGAATTGAGCCATACTCGCACGACCATCTTTTCCGTCATCATCATCCGGTAAATGCTTACGGATTAGGGTGACATAAACAGCATATAAAGCTGCCGACACAAGAGCAAAGACATCTCCAAGAAAAGGGTTAGACGCAACTGCACTTAATCCAGCTTCCGAGTCGCCCAAACTGACAATAATTGTTCCTCCCATGCAAAGAAGCACACTAATCAGCTTCACCCATGTAAATTTCTCACCCAAGAATGCAAGAGAGACCAAAAACGTGAAAAGACTGGAGGCACTGCTTAAGATGGTATTCGACTGTACAGCAAGGAAAATAAGTACTTAAAGTCAGCAAAAGGAAAAGCTTAACAGAACAAAATCAGAAATAAAAAAATTAAATTGAAAATTAACAAAATGCTTACCGTGACAGTAGTATACTTCAAGGAAATATTAAACGTGAATTGCGCCAGAAACCAAAATGGGCATATCAACAAGCTGACTTTTGCCACTCTTCTCCGTGTCCAACGACCTTTTGCATCCAATCCTCTGTTAGCGTCTTCCCAATAGGAATGTTGACCTGGTTCAGAATTTGTTGAGACCACAACACCAGCATGATCTACCACCAACTCTGAATTGGAACCATCGGCTTGAACACTACTATCACTTTCTCCAAGAAGAATGACCTCCTCCGCATCTCGCAGTTCTTGTACACTCTCATCGTTTCTACTTCGCCAGAACACCACACTTCCAAATTTATCCTCCAAATACTGACCAATTTCAACTAAGGGGATGTAAACCAAGAACAACGAGTTGCAAATGTACGTAATGAGAAATGGCGAAACACCCCCTTCAACAACTGACTGAACTACAAAACTAGCAGCAATCCAAATGGTTGCAACAGCAAATATGTATATTAAACCTAACACCCATCTCCAAACTTCAGTTCTCATTCTTTTCCAACCCAAATCCAAGTTAAACTCAATCTCTCAAAAAACCCTCAAGAATCTCTAAAACCTCCATATCCGAGAAAACCCATCGATAACATCTAATTGACCGGATTTTTTACCATGACACGCAAGAAAATCTGTAAAACAGGGGGGAAAAAAAGCATTGAAATGTTCATAATCTAATAGTCTGAAACAAATTGAGCCAACAAGAACGTAAAAAGTAGAGAACTTTACATCAATCACAAGGACCCACTTCAAGAATGATCAAATCAACTCAAATGGACCTTCCAGATTGCAACTACCGAATGATTTAGCAAATTTACACATCAACATGCCAATAGAAAACAAGAATTACGTGAAGAAGGAAAATAAATGAGGGTCAACTGTAATCAACGAACAAGAAGAAGTACCTGAAGCGGCTTTGAATGTGAATCCAACGCTGGTGGAATTTCCGGTTCAAAGAAACAAGATATCAAAAGGAGGGGAACTCTACGCTTTGTTTTGTCGCTAGAAAGAGTATGTCAGTAATAGAATTTGATATTTTTAAGCCACAACACAAAAAAAAAAATATGAACAACAAGTCAACAGCCACACTTTTTTTCTATTTTTTGAAATATAAATGAAGCTTTTTATTTCTAAATGCACTTGTGAGAATATTTCTATTTTCATTTTGGCTAGTCCATAAAGTGAACCATTTCGTCTTCACAATTCTTGAAGTTTTGTGAGACTTTTCCCGTAGAACTTAGAAACAGCTGTTTTCCATATTAGAGCTGATGTAAGGTAGCTGGTCAAGGTTTTAGGTAGACATACCAAAAACTTTCAGGTTTATTCACGTATTTAATTTTCTACCTTGTTTGGTCATGACTTCGTGTGTCGTTTGTTAGTTTTTCTTTTAATTTTTGTTGCTGATGTGTTCATTCTTTGTTATAACGTTGCACAGTATGGAGTATTATTTATTTTATGTTGTTTGACAACCTTCGGGACATGGTTGTTATTCTTTCTATACAGTTCGTGTCTTGGTTCGGGTGATGGCGTACTAGTTTCTTATGCAAGTAGTTTTCGGTGGAGGTTCTTTGGCATTGACACCGTTACTTTTAAGTCGCGCTCGGATATTGAAAGGAAGCTTGACTATGTGATACTCCTTATCTGACATTTCCTCGTAGTAGTGTAGTAAAAAAAAAAAATTTACTTAGTAATGATATGATTTGTAAGATTTTTATCCGTATAAAAAAAATTAAAAAAAATGACTTTGAGGCCAAATGGGATAAACTTAGGGTATGTTTGAAATCACTTCCAGTTTTGGTTTTTTGTTTTCAAAAAAATCAAAACCAGTTTAGTTTTTATTTTTTACAAAAACAAATGGGTGTTTGAATACCCAGTTTTTATTTTGAGTTTTTTCTTTGGTGGTAGTTGCGCTGGCGGTGGTGGGGCTAGGGCTATAAATGAACCGAGTTATTCACGAACTGCTCGTGATTCATTCCCCAAAGAACTTGTTCATGTTCGTTTGTATAATATACGAACCGAACATGAACAAAATATTAGAGCTCGTTTATTAAACAAGCCGAACATGAACATTTCAAAGTATTCACGAACGTGTTCGTGAATAGCTCGTCTAGATAATAATAATAATATGTTCAAAAGTACTCAAAAGTCGTATAACTTAATTATAATAGTTTAAACTTAAAAGCCCTAAAATCACTTAGACAATTGAATCAAGTAAGGTGTAGTTCTGGTTTGAAGTAATTGTTTTGAACGAGAACACAAGTTTTCAAGTTCGAGTTCGGTTCGTACAAATAAACGAATGAACTCGAGCCGAAAACGAGTTTTGTTAAACGAACCGCGAACGAGTTCAAACAAAATTTTGAAGATTAAACGAACACGAACATGTCCTGAAACTAAACAAACGACTTTGAACATACATCTATTCGGCGTATACAGCCCTAGGTGGGGCGTGGCGGTGGCTGTGGCGCAAACTCTAAAATGGGAGTTTTTAAAAACAGCTCTACTTTAAAACTGGTTTTCAAAACTAAGGGAAAAAAAATGAAAACTATGTGCCAAACGCATTTTTCAGTATACAAAATCGAAAAAAAAATTTGAAAACTAAATGATTTTCAAGCAGGACCTTAGTCATCTGACCTCTTTACCAAAAAGATGTGCAAACCAATATTATAAGAGCATTCATTATTATATGTAATTTGATTTTTTTTTTATACTACAAAATTTACGTTAGAAAATGGTTGAGCATAAAGTTTGAACTCTAGACTCTGAGTATACTTTTATCAGCTATGGAAAATATTCATGTGCCGTTCTATATGCACGTGAAACATCAAGCATAATATTGAATCTACTTTTATATTTTGTAATGCATAGACCTTATCTCAGAGTCTAATAATTTTCAGAATTACGATACTATTAAAGATTTGAAATTCGCATAGCCAAGGCATGTAATACTCATTACGCGACATGTCAGATTAAAGTCCACTCACGATCTACGTTTAATTTGATGCTCTTACTGCCCATTTCATCAGAATTCTCCATCGGTTGATCTAAGAAGCCACTCCATATAAATGTTATGAAACTCATGCTTGTAGTGCTAGTTTCTGGTGCAGCTACTGCGAAACTTGTGGCAGGAGTCTAAAGAATATGCTTGGCAAAAATCCACACTCAAATTCCTAATTATGGTCAGTTGTTCTCCGCAGCAGAATCCAATATATTATGAAAAATTGCCAGTAAACAAGTTCAAATGTGTATCCACCTCCTAGATTGGTTTACATCACAGTCAAGTACAGTTAGCATTTTGAATATCAAACACTGTAATCCTATTGATTCTGTGCCTGACAGAAGGCAGAAGTCAATACCAAGGGAATAAATAGTAAATCTAACAATGCACATTTGACTGAAACACTGCAAATTTTCTGAATTTGCAGTGTTTCAAAGAATAAAGAGCAGACCTCTCTTTCTAAATTTTCTGCAGTTTTAGTAAAATTTCCGTCCTTCATCTCATGAGTAATATTAGAATAAAAGTTAGTCAATATTAGTATATTTTCCAATGAAACGTATAACAGATTGCAACTTCAGCATATACAAAAGAAAATTCAGAGTGTTGGTGTTCTAACGTGGCTTTATCCACATAATCTGTCAATTGATGGTATCTTAGACCAATGTCAAATCTTTTTTGTGGAGGAAAACGAATTGTGTTTGTTTCGATGCACCGTTAGGTGGGTGTTATGCTGAAGAACCAGCTGAAGCCAGTGATCTCAAGTGATGGTGCCTGGAGTTTGAACCCCATTCGATTGCCTCCGCTACGGCTCTTTGGCGCTCCCTTGCATTAGCTTCATTACGATGATTTTCGGACGTATTACTCTCAAGTGGCAGAGAAGGAGCCGAGATAGGTGAAGCCAATGCCGTCTCTGGTCCAACCCAGAGGTAACTGAGAGCAGTGACCACATCACTGATCAATGGACGTGTTACCGCATCATCTTGCAGACACATGGCAGCTACGGCAACTGCTTGATTCAAGCTTTTCATAGGGACTTCTCTTCCAAGAAGTGGATCAGCCAGTTCTGCAAATCTACTTGGATCCTTGAACATGGGTTCTGCCTGAGCACGAGTTACAGCAACAAAAGCAAAAGTTACACTCCTACAATTGCAGTAGTTAATTAATTCCTAATCTTCTGAAGATGGTCATATATAGTGTCAGGTGTTGCATTCATGTGCTAGCAATAATTGTCTAAAGAAATGACTTGAACCTGCAAGTTCTATGTGAAACACCAAGAAATGTTGTATTTATGTCCCTCCGTCATTTATAAATGTCGCTAAGCATCACATAACCCTATATAACCTTGATAAAAGAATATGCACCATATATATGAGAAGGTGCAGAATCTAAGGTTCAGAAACTATGGTTAGAATTGTGTAGTTTTATGATGATTTCTCTTCTGAAGTGATGGAAAGAGTACAATGGTCATGCAACACCTAATATTGGATTTCCCTAGTTGCTAAACTCTGCTGCAATCAGTGCCTACATGCGTACTTCCATAGTCGTACTTCATTTTCTTCTAAGGTAAAAGGAGGATGAGGGCAGTAACTTACCCATGAAACTAAATTCTGCTCTTCAGTTCTCCTTGTAGTGTCAATGACTCTCCGTCCTGTAATCAACTCCAACAAAACAACACCAAAACTGTATACGTCTGACTTCACAGTTAGCTGACCTGTTCTTTGGTACTCTGGGGCACAATATCCGTATGTTCCCATCACCCTTGATGAAACATGTGTCTTATCACCTACTGGTCCAAGCTTGGCCAGGCCAAAATCAGACAGTTTTGCATTGAACTCCTTGTCCAGCAAGATGTTTGAGGATTTTAAATCGCGATAAATGACTGGTGGGTTGGCCTTATCGTGTAAATACTCTAGACCTCTGGCAGCATTTAAAGCTATTTTCATCCTTGTGAACCAATCTAATGGCACTTGATTGGGTGGAAGATCTGGTAAACAAAATCAACGCAGAAGTTTAAGTCAGTGAGGTAGTGCTAATATAATTCATTGTGCTTTCCCATAGAGAATATTTTCATCATTTTGGTGACTATAGAATTTCAATGTTCTTATTAACTTGTCTGCGAGATAGCAGTATTGTGTATACATGTAACTTACACGCATCAGGCAAATAAATTTGACATGTTAGTAGCCAAGGCAAATGTAAGACAGTACTTCAGACTGTTAAGTAGTATACCCTTTTTCCCTTGATCCCTTCTCTTCTTCTAGCTCTAAAGTACTTTTATTATGAGGAACATCTGCGAATGATGAATATATTCTCACTAAGAGCATTATTGATGATGCATTTGTTAATTCAAGCTTTCTTGGCACACAATAACAGTATAGTTTCATCTGAAGATTGTTATTGATTCAAGAGAGAGAGAAGTAAATACAGAACAGTACCAAGTAGGTGGTCTTCCAGAGACCCCAATGACATATACTCGTACACCAGAAGTCTCTGATCACCATCGGCACAGTATCCAATAAGATTTACCAAGTTCTGATGGTGAAGGAGGCTCAGCATCAGAACCTCAACAAGAAACTCCCGATTTCCTTGTAACCCATTCCGGTCTAGTTGCTTCACGGCAACAACCTGGACCAAAATGAACCAAAGCTTACTCAATATTGCAATCAGAACAAAGCTGCTCATTATGGTTCATAGAGTAATCTGAGTTTACAAGTAACCTGGCCAGTTTTCTCAAGTCGTCCCTTGTAAACACGTCCAAATCCTCCTTCCCCTACCAGGCATTCCTGCCGGAAGTTCTTTGTTGCTGTTGCCAACTCACGGAAAGTGAAAGTCTGGGCCGCAATATTGTTGTTTCCAGTTTCTTTAGTGGCAACCCTAGTATTTGGAGCTTCAGTTGGCACCCTTCTGGGTACAGCCTTATTTGTTGTAGGTTCAGTTGCAATTCTTCGAGTATTCTCTGCGAATGAAGAACAGGCATTGTAAGTGCCCACAACATGGAAATCAGCACACAGTGGTCCCTTCAAAATGAGATTCCGGATAGCTTGATATGCTATTAGCTTCCATTTTCTCCATTTTATTAGGAATACAAATTTTTGGCTTGGACAAAAAATCCAACTTTGAATTTGTTTCTTGAAATATGTATTGTATATGTATTATTACCCTGACTACAAGAAGATTAGGAACAATGCGAATGGAAAATTTGGGAGCTCATACGCTGATAAAAGTTGGAAGCAACTATTTCCGTTAAGTAGTGTTGGATGCGAAAAGGATAAGCATGAATAGAGTAGAATTCTGCAGATGAAAGATCTTCTGTCAAGGAAGTTTGATCAAATTGTTTACTTTGTCACTGAGCAAGCTAAGAGATAACTAAGGTGGTTTACTTGCTTCTCTTCTGAGATAAGTAGGCTTAGAAGAACTTTTCCATCTCTTATGAAAAGACAATTTCAGCTAGATGATTGCTGAAAAAACATATACACAAGATAGCTAATATTTAGCAACTTGAAACCCTCTTAAACTGAATTTTTGCATTGACACGAGACACTTATGGTAGGAAAATTAAAGACCACAGTGGTATCTTAGACATCGAGATCACTTCATGAAGAATATCTAGGGCTCCAAACGGACCAACTTCTTGACTGGCTTGTTAGCTGCTCATTTACGTCAGTTCAAGTAGCAAACAGATGGAGCTTTATCCTAAAACAAGGATTGTCTGGTAAATGACTCGAGATTAAACAACACGACGACGTTCACAAAAATGCTGGCAAATTCGGCTGTTTGTATTTATAGATAATGTAGGGTTCTTAATTCATATGCCAATGTGTATGTGTATCTTAGTTGCACAAAGCGGGGGTGGGGACGGGAGCGGGAGCGGGGGCGGGGGAGCGTAAGAACCTGGAAGAATTTAAGGTTGGGAGTGGCTTGAATAAATAAATGCGTTAAAGTCAAAGAGTATTACCATTTCTTGAATATAGTTTGAGAGAGAGAGAGAGAGAGAGGGAGGGAGGGAGGGAGGGCAACAACAAACAAGGACTTGAAGGAAGAGAGACACAAGGAATTGAGTTGAAAAGGGCTTGATTTTTAGGTACTCTCTCACTTGTTCCATGCATCTCTGTCCACCTAACGGGAAGTTTGTGACGAGATCCCATGGAGCTCCTAACTTGGGAACGCAAAAGCGAGTTTCCAAGAGAGAAGCGTCACCATATGAAGAGTTTCCTGCAACTAAGATGTGTATAACACCCCCCTTGCCCCCCACCCCCCTGGTTCTCATTCTGTTGTCCTGCATAGCTGGTTAAACGAACCAAGCACAAATGCGAACCTGAAAATCGTAACTCGTTGTACAGGAGCGCAAGTTGGTCTGTTTTTATGCTCTTCAAATGAGCCAAGCCTAAGCTTATAGTCAGCTTTAAACGAGCAGCCTGGATGCCAAACGCAATAAGGACAAACCTCTTCATCACTACTCATGTTACTGATTACTTCCTGCTTTTGGTTGCTCCTGTTAGCTACACATGCTTTCAATGATATCAAAGGCAGTGCACTTACCAGGCCGTGGCTGTGGAGCGAATTCCCTGCGAGGAGAAGGAGCTAGCACCAGCCCCCTGTTCCGGTTACTGAACCTCTTAGATGCTCTCTTTTCATGGGAAGAGAAACACGAAAAGCAACTCATTTCTCGACCCTTCGCTAATCCCAATAGCAGAATTCAATCAAATGAACCTCTATCAAGCACACGCCTCTCAATTAAGTTTGGACATCATGGGCTTATGAAAAATAAAAAGTGCCCGCTCGAAAAATAGAATCTCATTCAAATCAACCTCGATGGAATCCAAATTAAAAATTCTTTGAAGACACCACAAAACCAAGAAAATGTAGGTCGATTGGAACTATATTCAATTACGTTAAAAGAATCAGAATGAAGATTGTTGAAGATAAATTGGATCAAAAAAATCTCAAACCTGAATATTCACCTTGACGTTATCAATAAATACATAAAAAGATTTTGGCTTTAACAAACCAAAAAGCCACAATATTAAAGACCAGATGTTGAAACCACCATGGAAGACCAAGAATCCAAGAAATGGGTTGTTTAATTCGTTAATGAAACAGAAAAAAGAGTTCTCATGAACCCAAAAGGGTGGCAGATTATAAGATCAGCTCAAACGGAAGCCATGAGAATTCATGGCTAAGCACATCATGATCATGAAAGGAAGGCATGTTGAGGGGGGAGAGACAGAGAGGACGAGGAGGAGGAAAAGGGTTAACTTTTCCCTCAATTTCCCGCATAAAATGGAGAGACAAAGAAGGGGAGAATATGAAGGGAATGGGTTAAGGAAAGAGAAAAACGTGGGAACCAACTTGGCGGGGTTTTGGACCGTTTTAGTTTTAGACACAATGAATCAAGCAAGAACCAAGTTCATGGTCGCCGTTCTTTTCTCTTGCTCTTCTCATCTGTTGAGGGCTCGGGGTGGAGCTTCTCTGGCACAGTGGCATGCATGTCACCTTAGCCATCCAGGAAGTCACTTCTCGGTGATTGGAAGGTTCCCTCTTGGGAAAAAGTTAATATGTCAACGGGTGATTTAGACGATTTTGTCGGTAAACATATGTTTAGCGACAGTGTGCACTGATGGATGTGTAGGACTTTACTTTCCATAACTTTTACAAAAATTTCTAGATGTTTTAAAGGAAACTTGACGCTAAATGTGTATTGAAAATTGTCAGTAAAAGTTGAGTACTCTTCGCTGCAATTTGCTTAGAGAACCGTAGTTCAATCACATAAATGCCGCCTAAGAAAGCTATAGAACACTTCTAACGCAGTAACAGTCCATAACACATTAAAGGAAGCATGCAAGTTCCCTTGTCTATTTGGGTTAAATAGGAGATTTGCTTTGCGTAACAGGAGTTCTTGTGTACAAATAATAAATCGAGAATGATAGAGAGATTCCTCTGTAGGAAGAGAGCCAGACAACAGCGCAGCCTACACGTCTCTGATGCTTTATATAGATCAGGACATGCAAGACCTTGATGATGATAACATCTTATGACATTAACAGAATAATTAACTTTTCTCAAATATCTATTAAATTATAACGATTTTCTCCAAAGATAGATGAATTTTACTCTTATGTTTTTTTTTTTTGGTGGATAATTAGTCCGCTTTTACATTCTCAATAAAAAATTGGTAATATGGTTCAACAAACAAATAAGGATTAAACGAGACATGATTAAGCCTTCCTTTAAGTGAATTACCATATTTGAACCATAAAAAATCGATTGTCATAGTCTAAAGAATACATGAGTTATAACCTTTTTATGCCATAATCTCATTTTGTCACATGTTAATGTTTACGTGCATTGCACGTCCATTCCACTAGTATAAAGGTGGCAGACAATCTAGTATAAGAAACAAAAGATCCAGGAAAAGGTTTTTATGAGCGGAGTTCATATTTTTAGCGAACTTCTATATAACGCAAGAATTAGATAGAATCACACGAAAAAACTTGAGGGAAAACCGGAGGATGTAGCCCGAGGTGAAGAACTGCTCAAATTAAGTGAAACCCTCACAAAGGTTTTCGTACAACAGACTATGTTACATGGACTCTTCAAAATGCGTGAAGTACCCGTGTCGAATACTCGACACTCGGACATGGGTATGAGATATGTGTCCGACACATCTCATAGGATATGCCACTATGAACACTAGTGTTCCAGTTAATTTGTTATTGCTTTGAGATGAGACAAGTTCTCAATTAAAACCATCTATCTCACATAAAACACCATTTCACCTAGGAAACTACTACAACATAATAATAGATATGAACAATTTGCCGTGTCCCCGTGTCTTGTGTTTTAAAAATCAGACGAATCCGACACTTGGGCACGTATCCGACCCGGACACTAGTACCGAGTCCATGTAACATAGACAACAGGAGGCAAAACTTCTATAAGTTGAACCAACAGACGTGGAAGTAGACGTTTTTTAAATCCATGGTTACAAGAAATATGCACAAATAGCATTTAGATAACAAATTATAACAATGATCTTAGTATATTGGGTATAAGAGTATGACCGCGTTCATATTTACAATATTTGCAGAAAAATATGCCTCGAGTAGGACATGCATTTTATCTGGAGGAGTGCATTATGGTCATGTTCTAAAGGATGGTGTAGCGAATGAGAAGGACAATCAAACTCGCTGTCCTGATTTTCTTACTCTTCGAGAACCACCCCTTTTGCAACATTGGTATTCTCAAAAAAAGCATTCAGTTTGAATCTAACATAAACTCGAGGTCCATCGAGTTGTCCTTGTAACTCCTCTACCACTATCTATTCAAGAAACCCCGAGATGGGTGCAAACGCGGCTAAGACCTGGCTCTCCATCAATCTTGCCTTCTTTCCTCCAAGTCTCTCTTACTCTATAAGCTTCGTCCCACATCCCAGCAGCTGCATAAACATTAGAAAGTGTAATAGAAGTTGTTGACACCTGATTCTTATTTTCCAACATCCTCTTAGCCACTCTCTTTCCTATTTCCACATTTCCATGTAGTTGACATGCCCCCAGCATTGCAGCCCAGATGGTACCGCTACACCCATTCGTATCTCTATCTTCGGTCACTTCCAGCAAATTATAGGCTTCCTCAAGCCTTCCGCCACGTCCCAGCATATTAATCAAACATGTATAGTGATCTTCCCTGGGAACCAACTTATACTTCTCTGTCAACAGCTTAAAGTATTGCACACCCTCATCCACTAGACCACAATGGCTGCAAGCAGTTAATACGGAAATGAACGTAACTTCATTTGGTTTGACACCCATTTCTATCATCTGTCTGAAAGTATCAAGGGCCCATAAGCCAAACCCATGAACTGCATAACCCGTAATTATAGATGTCCATGCAATAACATTCTTTTCCAACATCAAACCGAACACCGTTTGCGAATAACACAAACAACCCACCTTAGCATACATATCCACCAAAGCCGTTCCAACAACCACATTACTCGCTAGAGCATTTGTAAATGTCCGAATGAGTTTTGCATGGATTTGCATTCCACTTCGCAAATCCGTTAAACTACTACATGCTTCAAGACCAACCACATATGTCAAGCAGTTTCCATCTACTCTAACCCCTTCCTCCTCAGAATACATTCTAGTGAGTAGATTTAAGCTTTCTTGGGGTATGCCAGTCTGCAAATAACCTGAAATCATGGTAGTCCAAGAAACTACATTCTTTTCCGGCATCTCTTCAAACAATGTCCTGGCATCTTCAACTAAACTATTCAAAATATAACCCGATATCATTGCATTCCAGTGTGAAATTTGTGGTGCAGAAACCCAATGATCAAAAACTTTTCGAGCTTCACTAACACTACCACACTTGCTATACATATCAATTAAAGCGCTCCCAATAATCTTGCCATCCTCTTCCAACAAATGGAAATCTCTATTTAAGTTCACTAAAGTAATAAGCAAGCTGTGGACTTGCTTGCCAACTTTGACAAAAGAAAACTTCGCGCACGCAGACAGAAGAGGCACAGCTATAGTATAATCTGAATCCAAGATTTCAAAAGCGTTACCCTCGCTGACAATATATCTCAAGGTATCGTTGTATCTCTGATTAAAAATGTAACCCCTGATTTTTATAAGTTCCAAAGCAACATCCCGTTGTATACCATTCAAAACTCTCTCAGCACAGGGCATATCACCACAGTGAAAATACATGTTAGCGATGGGATTCACACAATCCGACTCGAGCCCACTAACAAGAATGTATCCATGGACCTGCGTCCCCACACATAAATTTTGAGTCCACGCACAACCCGACAACACAGTGGCAACACTAAACTCATCGGGCAAGTACAATTCCCGGCACTTCATCCAATAGAACAACTCGAACCCTCGAACTTCCATCCCATTGTGAACATACCCAGCAATCACTGCATTCCAAGTCACCAGATTTCTCTCAGGCATTTCATCAAATACTTTACGAGCGAAATCAATAAAACGACATTTAGCATACATATCCGCAAAAGCCGTCTCAAGAACAATATTTCCGGGTATATAACCAGATTTTATTACGTGGGCATGGATGGTATGACCCAAATGGATATGTCCAGGTGAAGAAGCAATAGCTCTGGCAACGGTGGCAAAGACGAACTGGTTGGGCCGCTGAGACGGGTCGCGCTGGCGGAGCATGAGCGAGAAGAGCTGTAGGGCTTCGTGAGGGTGACCGGACCGAGTGCAGGCTGAAATGAGAGTGGTCCATAGGGTCGTGTCTTTTAGAGGCACTTCGTCGAACAGTTGGTGGGCGTGAGAAAGTGAGTTGGGTATTTGGGCCGAGATGTAATGGTTGATGAGCCGTGTGGCGTGGATTGGGCTGGTGTCGAGTCCAAGCTTGATGAGCCGCGCATGTCCGTTCATTCATGCGCCAGCTTGACGGTATTCAGATTTAGTACGCTTCCTTCCATATATAGGAGATCACTGTAAGTCTGTAACTTACAGACGACTGAAATTTTAGGAGATTAGATTTTCTCTTAAAAGCCGGTCACTTGATTTCTTTGAAAAACTTGGAAGGAGCTTCAACAATGTTTCAGGATGTTTCGCCCCAGAAATGAAGAAATTTACTCGTTGGGTAATCACAGAAGCAAGCACTTGGCTTTAGAGCTCAGAAGGTCTAGAAGCTGGAATTACATGCTTTACACCACCGTTCCGACGTCCGACGAGTATCTCCGGCCGGCAGCCTTGTCGCTTGGGATTCCATTCCTTTTGAAATAGAAGAGGCTTCATAGGAAGTTCACTCTTAGCTCTCGCCTCAAAATCACCTTTTTTTTTAATCGGACAGTGGAGGTATTTCGGACCATTTTTAACGTCAATTGAGACTAAGTTCCCTCCCTGAACGATCTTAAGCGCGCACCCTCCACAATGGCTTAGTGCATTCAGAAGAAATTTTTTTCTTCCGGATGCTAGCCCCGAGTTTTGAACTCCGGAAGTCAAGGTAGTGAACATATTTCCTTGACCAACAGACCAACCCCTTGGAGTTACTCTTTTGTTTTTTTTTTGTTTTTTTTCCGGGCTGGAAGTAGCTCCATACAAGAACCCCTTACAGTCCTTTGATCAACCCATGGAATTTAGTTTGGCTACTTCTGTATGGTCTTATCGAGAACCCCTCAGATAGGGTATTTCCATGTGATCTTTTTATCTAATTTATTTCATCATTGATCGGGTTAGGGGTTGTCATCAACCCAACGCGAGGAATGTGTTTTAACTTCACAATCAAACATGTCCCGAAGCCAACTCCACTTCCATGTGCCATTTTTTCCGACTTTTGAAATTGTGAAATCTATAGAACTCAAGGAAATAGAGATGGTAACACTTTCGGTTAATCACGAAAGCACCTCCTAGTTGGACCCAGACGGTGTTGGTAGTGAATGTGGCCTTAGCTTCTCCCGATAGAGCAGTAAGAGCAAGACATGTAAGTAGATCAACTCGTCAAGTTCCCCTGAAAGTAATCAAGTGCGTATATGAACTCGTGCATTAGATTCTCTGCCTTATTGCCAAAGCGGGGAGCGGAAGTGCTCTATATCTACACTCTTTTGTCACTAAAAATTATTTAGCCGCAGTTCTTAAGTTTAATGTAAAAACTAATCGCAACTTCGAATATGAAGTTCAAAATGATATAATGAAATAAACAGTCAACATATGTATCAAACTTGAATTTATTTGTTTTACCCAGTGGTCAAACCTAACTGTCAATTATAACCCCAAAGACAAATTCATATTGGAGTTGATTACTTTCCTTTTGATTGAAAGCAATGAGACTGAAAGGAATAGGAGATTACTATAATAACTTACCATTGCTTAAGGTTGCAATTAGCCAAATGATGTAAATAAAGCATTTGACTAATTGCAACCTCTGATTCCTTAAGAATGGTAATTTATAGTAATATCATTAATGTTAACATTATCATTTGACTCATTGCAATTAGACACTCTAAATTAAAGTCTTGCAACTTGAATTACTGCAATTAGGATCCAAAATTGACAAAATCATGACAAATTCTCCACTATAAATAGACTGGATTAGAAGTTGAAATACACAGCAAAGTCACTCAGAATGGCTACCAGAAGTGTCTCTCCCCTCACCACATGCATCTTCATTGGGTTCCTTTGCATTGCATTTCTCTTGAGCTCAGGTCCAAAAAAAAAAAATTGTCCCTACACAATTTCCCGCCGTATCACACGTTTTGTAAAGAGTCGATACTGCTTTGACAATAACGCTTTCTAGTTTTACAGTTCGTTTCATGGACGTGCTAAGCGATTTCCCTTTTTTTTTTGTGCCGTTGCAGGTCAAGCCGAGGACAGAAAGCTGGATCAAGGGCCATGTTTCCCCGGTTGCGATAAGCATTGCCGTAAAGTTTTTCGTGTGCCTGGCGGATGTGCTCCTCCGGCACCTGGCTATCCTCTTAGATGCTACTGCTTTATTGACCGACACGGCGCTACTGCTTCCAAGTTGCAATAAGCACCTGCAAATGCTCTCCTCCGTCGCTTGGCTATCCTCTTAGATTATACTGCTGTGTTGACCGATAGGCCTTTAACAACTTATGGTGGAATGTGGATCGAGTTAGCGACAGAATACTATCATAAATTGTTGGTTTCGAGTGAATAAATATGGCTTCACTTATAAGATACAGTCGTGTACTGATTCATATTGTTCACGAGCCGTTTATTTTCTTTTCCGTAATTCAACTCATCGAACGCATATTAACCTCTTGTTCGTTTCTTATTTTTATGGTGGGTTGAGCCTTGAGACCGACTGATCATGCACGAAAGGAATAACAATTTTCTGATTCAAAATCATATCGTGGTGTCGTGTGTATCGCTTTCTAGTCGGGTCGTGAAGTGTCCAACCAAAAAGAAAAGAGTATTCTACATAGGGAATTGCCATGTCCAACAACACATTTCCATCTTATTTGCTAATCCTTACCAAAGGAACTGGGAAACGCAGCTTGGCAGTCGAAGCATGAACTTTGTGTTGATTGAACATGCCAAAAGTAAGAAAACTTCATTAAGAAAAGAAACAAGACAATGAGAAAGAATCAGGGCTGACATCAGTTGGACTGTGGCCTCAATTGTTTCCCATAACTTAGCCAAAGTCGAGCCTCCCCACAGTCAAAGATTGAATCTTTTAAGTTTTCAGTTCATGTAGGAAGAGCAAGAACTAGAGAGATAAAGCAAGTTTAATGTATGTTTATGTGATAATAAATTGACCAATAGTTTATTTGGTCAAACCTGAATTTTAAAAACTTGGTAGTTCATATTTTGGTCAAAATTTTGTTTTGAAAAGATTATTAAATCCAGAATCCACAAGTTTCCTGAGTGTTGCTCTATTTCTCAAGCTCATAGTATATTGGATGTAACTTAATTCCATTTCCTTTGAATCTTTTGGTGAACGAGATTACAGAAGTAAGCTAATCTAAAATCGCAGCAAGGGCCATCTTACTCCTCAACTAAAATTAATTCTTGTGGTCTTCAATACTGGATTTCATTCCATCCAGTAAAGAATAAGACTTCAATTGATCGATCAATGCAAATTTGGTCCAGATCCTCCTGCCTACTCGTAAATCAAGTATTTTTTGTTGACAAAATTAAGACAAACCTCCACATAGATAGATTGGACTGGATTAGAAGTTGAAATCAATCTGATACAGCAAAGGCAGAAGTGGCTACCAGAAATGTTTCTCCCATCACCACATGCATTTTCATTGGGGTCCTTCCCATTGCATTGCTCTGGGGGGAGCCATAAGAAAAAGGAACATTATTACTTTTTGCCTTCAGTTTAGGGGTAAAATACATTCAAGAATTGTGTTTTGACAAATAGGATACCCGTGTCCAAAACGTAAGAAAAAAACTGTATCAGATTTCCCAACGTTAGGACCTATGACACTAACTAAAGATTTTGGCTAACATGGTCATTTCGTATTTTAAAAATGTGAATCCTTAAATCTTTAAGAACGTATAAATTTACGTATAATACTTTGATTGCCCTATTTTCCCTTCACTTTCTTCCAATCTTTACACGCGCGCACACACACATGGATCTGTAGAAATAGACACTCACGCGCATTACATCTATGTCTTGTCTGGAGCGTGCGTGCGGGTGTGTGTGTGCACAAATATCTGTGCGCGCGCGCACAGATTTGCATGTGATTATGGGTCTGAAATGGTGAAAGGAAGGAGGTGCACAAAGAGCTCGATTGGGTTGCTTATGGTGATTTTGATGTTCAATCAATTTCTTTGTATTTTCGCTTTTGTGTGCAGACTCTGTGTGTGTGTGTGTGTGATTTCATGGTGTTGGGGCGTTGCTGTGGTTGTAATTGGTGGTATTGGGATAATGCCATGTGGTTAGTGGTGGTGTTGGAGTTGAAGGGGGGCATATCCATAGAGACATCGGGTGAGTGCTATGGTGGTTGTTAGTGGTGGAGGATACAATGGTGGTGATACGAGTATGAGAGAGAGGAGAGGAAAAAGGCAGTGGCGGGATTCGAGGGCAACCATGTCTTTTTAGAGGAATCTTTAACGCTATCGCCATTCTGCCTAGTCAAAATACAGGTGCTGTTAGTCTAACATTATCCTCAAAAAAAAAAAACAGGTGCTGTTATGGCCAAATATTGTCCTCGAGTGTATTTTTACTCCTAAACTCGAGGGAAAATTTCATCCCTAGGAAAAAGCCAGAGAGAGATACAAACAGACTCTAGGCTGGCACTGAAGAATCCAGCAATACTGCTCATTTTCCAAATCAAAGATCACGATGATATTACAAGAAACATTCTAAATAAGTTAATTAAGAGCAACATTGACCTCTATCGAGGAGTCTGTCAAAATAATATCTCTTCCGTTATCCGCTTTGGGGTGGTCACGACAATCAATATGTAGCCTTACATGGAGTGGTCTCATGAAGATAAGTTGTCCCAAATCTGTGTTTGTTGTCGATAGAAACTGAATGCCTGGATCGTTTCTAAGATTTCCCGTCTCTGCAGGAAGCAAAACATCTGCCATCCTAGCTGTCTTCTCCTCCATTTTATGACCTGACTTTTTCAGTTTTAAATACAGTGCTGCCGAAATAAACACCTGAGTGAATATAAGAATGAAAAGAGTCAGACTTGAAGCTAAAGAGAAGGAGGAAACCCTTTCCCTGAAAACATAATTACGTAAATTTCCTTTAAGGGGAAAACTTCAGACTAAATCAGGAAACCGTAAGGTACCAGGGACACAGGTCGTATGCCCAGAGCCATGCCTTATCTGTGTTGAGCAGCGCAACAAATGTTGCATTTTACTAAAGCTAACAACAAGAAGTTTGACTTGGAGCAACTTGCAGTTTTCTTCGCAAGATTTTACTACATGAGGAAATGACACCAAAAAGTTTCAGTTGTTTATCTTGAGATAACTTGTTAGGAAGGAGGAAAAATCTCTATGATGTCAACTATTCTTCGTTACAATTCAAGACACGTTTAAGACGATAGCAACTTAATAGGCTGCTTAATTAGTTTCTTTCCCCTTCACTCTCAAGTCCTTGAGAAACATCATGATGACAAAGTAATTCTAGATTTTTATGCAGTTCAGCTGCTTCGTATGTGGAACCCAATACGTACTCGACTCCTGTTACACTTGTCTCAGCTGAATGTATGTGCCACCTATAGAAGAAGCCCCATTCTGCCTTCAATCCCCATGTCCAGATATTATGACTACTCGGCAGCTTTGGACATGCATCAGCTTTATTTTGACCAACTGTAGGACATCTATAATAAGCAACTTCTTGCTCCCACATCGCTAAAGCTTGCCAAGTGAGTGTGCTAGTGTAACTTTTCACAATCTAATTAAAAATATCCAACCTCTTATTATTTTCCGTATGACTCAGCCTGAGCACATATCTCAATTAATCAATTGAGAAGAAAGATGCACTTGACAAGCATACCTCGCTTGTTCCTGGACTTGTATTGACGGCACAATCTATACAAAGCCTCCCTCCTGGCACTTTTCCAGAGGTTGTCTGCTCCTTTTCTGTGCTTGATTCTATTTCTGGTGTGGAAAAAGCAAGGGAATCCAAATCATTGTAAAACTGTTGCGCAAGACCAACCTACAACACACCCATAGACCGAACTCTTAGGCCACTGGAACTCTATATGATCCAAGAAGAGTTCTAACTTCTTTATTTACAAATTTTTGGTGAAAGAATTCACAAGTTCTGCAAACTCAGAAACCTTCTCTGCGGATGCTGCCCTGCTCTCTTCTTGTGAAACTTCACTAGCAGTCCCTCTTGTCTGACGCCATATACAATTTTCGTGTAATGGTTCTACGAGTTCAGTATCTTTAGGAATGTCTACATTCAACTGTATGTCAACCCTACCTGTTTCATATAGAGAGAAAAACAGGAAAAGCAAGAGCTCATAACGATTTGCTTTCGAAACTTATGATGGGTTGCAAAGAGGGACTAAACCCAGAAATTATAACAATACCCAACATGGCAGCAGTTAAAATATGCAAGGTAGGCCTAGACAAAGCTTCTCCCTTGCACGCTCAAGAGATAATTAAATGCATATATCAAATACAACAAGGCAGGTATAATATGCCATGTGTTTCCTCATCATTGAGATGTACTTTAAAGCATAATGCCATTAGTATTACAGTGTACTATCTATTTCCTCATCATTGAGATGTACTTTAAAGGGAGAACCCCCCATTATATTAACGTATCTTGAGACAACCCCGTGCAACACTTCCTTAGTTGCCTTTGGCAGGCAAATAAAGAAACAATAACAGGAGAGAGAAAAAAGTTTATACAAACCATGATATATGTCTAAGGTGCACCACATCAGAATAGGCTAAAGCACGGTGATCAATCGGAAATACACCAAGGTGATACTCAAGGAATCTGTTTCAATGCTTACCCACAAAAGAAAGAGCCGAAGAATCACAAAAGAGACATCCTCCTGACTGTATCACTTGTGGTGCAAAAATGATAATTGTTACCACTACAGCCCAGTCGTTAAGAACATGTTAACTTTTAAAGTGCAGTACACGATATAAACCCAACTGCTTGATTGTAAAAGGCGAGTTATCAAAAGCCTTTTCCTTGCACCTTTATGATGCAGTTCAATACAAAAACCATATGCCACATTGTGTTTCCCCATTATTGATGAATACTTTGTCAATTGCCAATAAATTATTCAGAGAGATTCAATCTCATAATTTTGCTGACATTTGCCTTCTTTTATCCAGAAGTGTAACTATAACGTCAAGGGAAAGAAAGTGTTAATATTTAATCATGCTTAACATATATAAAGTAAAACAAAGAGAGTGTTAAGAAGCAAACTTCTAAGAATTTTCTTTATGCATCGGTAAGAAAAGACGGTAGCACACCACAAAAACTTCTTACAAAAAGAATATGACAACGACAAATAGAGAAATCTCAAAATTCTAAAAAGCATAAAGAATTGAGTAGCCTAAAGAAAAACCTGGCAACAAGCTGAAACGTTGAACATGATCAGCATGAATTCCAGAAAGTATATCACCACTGCAAGATCGGAAAAAAATATAGTAAAAAACTACTAATGAATTACAAAACCAGAATATTCTCCACAACACAAGAGCAAACTTTACTTACGTGGAATAAACTCTCTCCAAAGGGAATTGAAGCCAATAGGGTAGGCCAAGTATTCCAAAATTTGAGAGTCGAATGCTTGAAATTAAGTCAGATTTTCTACTGAGCTTCAATACCGTCTGACCAACTTCACAAACCCACTAATCAAAAAATGAAGTATAATTGCGACTTTATTTACTATTTAGCAAACAGAAGTAGAAAGTAATGAGTATTGTTACCTGTATCACAAATGACTACATGGTCCTGAAAGGTTGCCACAGAAGAGACAAGACCAGCATATGGAACTCCCTCCAGTGGGCAATTGGCGAATAAACTCTGCTGCAACAAATGAGATGGCATCTGCTTCAAAGGGGACGATTTTTCCAGGATCATTTGTCCACAGATCTCCAAAATCCTGGGAAATCCTGTATGGAGTTAAACATTTTACTTTCGGCAGTCTTATTTAACATAGGAAAAAGGACAGCTTCTACAAGGGTAGATTAAACCTTTGATGACGTCTTTGACAACTCCTGAACCCAAATCCATAATCCACAAAGTTTCAAAGCTGCATACAAACAAATTAATTACATCTAAAGCTCAGATAAATAATATTATAATTAAGTAAAATGCAGGTACGTAATTGATGAATTTAAAATGCATGCTGTACTTCAAATAAACTGTCTGCGGATGGAGTGCTTTTCCCTTTATTTTCTCTTAAAAAAAATCTTTTATTCTTTTTTATGTTTTTTATATTTGTTTTTTTGGGGTGAGGGGGGAAGCAGATAATTTTTCCAACCACTCGAGCTTTGACTACACGTGGAGAAGGGGGTTTGGCAACTCGACAGCACCAAACTGTCAATATACCACTCGTCTAGTCTCTCTTAATAGGTCACAACTCCTTTCTTTAAACATAAAAGCGGTCCAATGCACGAGGTTCCTACCATTCCTAGTTTCAGGTAAAGACTTAAATAACTGAAGTAAAAGTTGCAAGAAAAAGAGAATTTGAAAAAAAAGGTAAAAGGAGAAGCAAAAAAGGCAAGACGTCAGAAGAAATGAATATAAGACAGACGATGGAAACGTAACAGGCAAGTCAAGATCAGTATCCTTTGTTGCTTCAAAAAGAGTCGGAAAATAGGAGCTCTGCAACCATAATGTTGGTAACCCAGAGAACTTGGGTGATGATCACAAATTATTGTGCTTAAAGGGCTTATCATTCATGCTTTAAGGAGGAAGGGGATGCTTCTTGACGTAGAGATTGCAACCAACACATGCTCCAGCTTGGAAGCAGGGCAGGAGTCAATCCCCTCAAGCATGTCCCAGAAGAAAGCAGGCCCTTCTACCAGTTCTGACCATAAAAGCATAAACCTGACGCCTTTGAGACATCCACAACCTCCAAGCAAGAAACGACTCATTGCTAGACACGTAAGAAACAGATTCACTGGTCCATTTATTAATCAAAGCTCAATTACAAATATACATCTCAAATCAAAACAAAAACAGCGTACACGCTACTTCTGTTCACAAGCTAATACACCCTAGCCTTCAAGAACTCCCTCACAAATCCCCCAAGCTCGACAAATCTGCTGGTTCACTTTTTGTGAAGGGACTTTTTTCCAACTTCTAATTCGCATTTGGATCACATCCTTAATCAGCAGCGAACACTCTTTCACTGATCTTTGTTCATGCACAAAGGTTCTTGTATTTCTCTCATACCAAATCACATAGATTGTTATTGCCAGGGCGAGCTTCTTGATCAGAGCTTGGAAGCTTTTGCCTCTAAACTTTTGGATAGCCAAACTTAAGAGTTGCTTCCAAGAATGCCAATTAGTGGTATATTCAACTTCAGTAGCACCTCAGTCCACAAAGACTTAGTGTATGACTGTATGCACCTCTCTAAAACAGGTGAACACAATCTTCCTTATGCGCAAGGCATAAAGAGCATGTATCATCTGCAATATAATTTCAGTTTTTAAGTTTGGGTTTGGTTCTCAGTCCCCCATACATAACATCCACATTACAACAGCACATATTGGAATGTTGCCACTAGACCACTAGATTATTCTAATTGGACTTATAACATCGTCCACATGACTAGAAGGGATAATGAAGCATTCAATATTGTCAGCAGAAGAGCTTATCCTCCACTTAATAAAATTCACCTTGTTTATAAAAAATCCTTGATTGTTGAAATTACCCCTTCACACTCCCCAACAAAATTTATCCGTTCCTGTTTATGATAAAGTACGTCATCTTCCACTAGATCGGAAATTGTGTTGGTTCTAAATTGTTCAAAGTACCTCATCTTCCACTAGAATACCACAAAAAGATGTCCGGAATATCAACAACATTTAGAACAATTTACTCTGAAAGTATCCCCACTTATCAGTAGAGAAGCGACTAGCATGTATCACACCTCTTGGAAATTCCATGCAAGAAACTAAATGCAATATCTATGACCTAAACGGGACAAAAAAGTGTAAAGGACAAGTAGTGTTCCAAATAAAGAGACTGCAAAAGTACGTTTTACTAGAAATTATTGACCATAGGAACTTGCAATACTATTTGAACCATGCAGATTGATTCTTATCTTCCGCCAACATTAAGATTGATTATTATCTTCTTAATGCTAATATGAACCTTGTAGATTCAATGACTATTCTTCATAATGCTACTCCCAGCACCTCTTTTAAAGAGCAGATGCCAAGACTGCACTTGGTGTTTCTAACAATTTATGCCATACGTAACTCCATAGACGAAAAAAACAATTATCTATACATAAAGGTACTGAGAAATTTTAGGGGCGAAAGTGGACTACAAAAGAGGAATGCTGGTCACATTTGAGACGGCGTTTTTACCTGCGGTTAAGAATAAAAAAATCGCCGTTCAACGACTTCATCAGATGCCAAGGAAACAAAAATGATTCCGAATTGAATTCCTCAGGCTCTGCCTCAAACACTTTTTGTTTCCAAAGCTTACTCGTAATCCAGCTCCATAGACTATTACTTTTGTTTTTAGTTTTGCATGTTGGATAAATTGTCTCTATCACTTTGCTCTCCATATCAGCTCTCCTGATGGCATGGTTCTTTCATGACACAGTGAAACCAGGTAAGGTGTTAAAGTCAGAATTTGAATATAGAGGTAAACCAGCTAAAGTAAAAGAAAGTATAAACCAAGTCAGAATTAGTAAGAGAGTATGCCACCCAAAGATCAAGATATACACAAGATTATAAGACCATAGGACATAGTAGTATCTACATTTTTAAAGCAACACAAAAAACTCATCCACCAAACATACAAGACTTCATGCCTGAGATGATTTTTAAGTGATACAAAAAGGATTGCGACAAAGATACCCCAAAAAACCAGGATCAAAGGAACTGAAACGTAATCTACACTACATAATGCCAACACCCTGTAACTTGTTTGGTAGTTTTGGTGTAACATACTAAATTAGTGACACGTGTAATTGGAAAAAACCTTTAAGTAAAAAATATGCAGTATATAACTACCCTATAGGTCATGTTTGGTTTTCCTTAATATTTCAAATTAATAACGTCCCTTTATGTAATATTTAATTTTAGTTACAATTTTTAATTGGCAACTTTTATTTTTCTGCACGTCTTAATTCTTTTGTTTTTAATTTTGGGCATGCATCACGTTGCGTGTGCCACGACAACTAGTAAGAAAGTAAAATGAACAACCTTTTAAGTACCACAGACTATAAATGTTATACTCAACAGAGCAGTGAAAACAAGAAATACATAAAAGTCAAGTGAACAAGCATTATTACAACTTCCTGTAACCGGCTCCACAAATTTCCACAAAAACTCGGTCAACTACTACATAGAATAGAGTAACGAAAATTGCTACCCTATAATGGATCATACACAGATTCTGGTCTAATTGACATCAAAACCCGATCTGAAATTTTCAGCCATATTTTAATTTTCAGCCTATACCATCAAGGGCCTCAAAACCTCCTACACCAAAACTTTCTAATCTAGTTCATAACAGAAATGCACATTAATATCAGGCATTCCTTTCCCTCGCCATATGCCACAAGGACGTCCGAAGAAGCCGTGTGTTTGTGTTGGAGAGCTGTCCCCATATGCCTTTGTTATCTTTGGTTGAAAGGAACAAGTGCAATTTCAAAAGCGTGCATCATTCTGTTAGATGTGAAGCACGTCCTCTTGAGGTTTTGTTGTACATCCTGCGTACTTGGGTTCGCCCCCTTTTTGGAGTTCTTTCTGAATATATTCTTACTCATCATTGGGCACCCCTTTTCCTAAAACAGATATTCTGCAGCTTCAGCAGCACCTACCTCCATTAGTGTAATGATAGAAAGAGCTCAATTAAAAATAAAAATAAGGAAATCCTATGAGCTACCTCCTATAGCCATATGGACCTATTTTCCTAGGCAAAATGTACATCGCCAAAGCTTTCGACTTTGGTTGTTGCTACAGCTTTCATTGTTTTCCTCCTATTTCACTTGTTCTATTCCTTCCTACAATTATTGTAGCGCAACAAAAAATTAATATTCAATAAATTGGTACAATTTGAAATTCAGCAGGCCAAAAAATTGGATTACAACATAAGATCCACTGATAAATAACATTCAAATAAATACTATTTCAACACATTAAAAAAGACAGCTTAAAGACAGGTCATATCGCAAGTCAGAAGATATAGCTTTTCTAGGAACAAACCTCCGAGTCCACAATATATAGGCAATCCTCGCCATCATGATAAAAAGAAGCTGCGGGGCGCATTAACTTGGCTGATTCAAATTCTCCATCCTCGAAACCAGGAGAAGAACCGATCTGGGATAGAAAAAGCATTACAGTTCAAATATAAACCTTCTCTCCCTTGCAACATCTGTCTAGGTCTGAAGCAAAATTCAACTGGAAATTAAACACTACAATGCTCATACATACACAGTCTAAAATCTTTCCATTGCCATCAAATACTATAATCCTATGGTGGTTGGTGTCTGAAAGGAACAAGCGACTGCCACCTTCATCAACTGCAATGCAGCCTACAAACAAAAACAGCATACTATGAGGACTCCTAATCATTATACAACACACAAGTTTACAGAGGCTAGAATTCAAGGGAGTTAATCGTAATTGTGAAGCTTAGATAGACAATAACTGAAACGAAAGCATTGAAACTAAGATTGGGCAACCACTCGACTTTGGTTTAAAGAACTTATCATTGACTTGATACTCCTACAGGTAGAAACTGAAAATAAAGCTAAGAAGCATCACTTCTTAATACAAAAGAGTTTAGGTTGAATATTTAGCTTAATTAATGGACGTTTTTTAGAATTTTGGCGTGTAACAGCTGGGGAGAGGGGGAGAGAGAGAGAGAGAGAGATTCATTTCTTCGTTCCATTTGCTCTTAGTTACATAATCTTGAAGAAAAAAACATATGGCGAACTCTCTGTCGTTACTAAACAGATGTGAATCATTACAACCATTTCAATATGCATAGCATGCTTTGCTATGTCGACAAAGCATAACACTTGTTTACATGGGGTATCCTACTCGTCCATTAATCCTTTCAAAGACACGTCCTTCTCGAATAATCCTGAAACTTGGATCGTCCACAAACAGTTGGCCCACGTTTAGCTCCTTCACCGGCCTACTTGCAGAGTTGCAGTGATCTAATATCCTATTGTAATGCTTCGACACTATGAAAAAATTTATAAACATTGACATTGATAAGTTCGTTAACTTTTCCTCAGCCTTTTGCCTCTTCTATTAAAACTTGGGCACGGACCATGCAAAACCACTCTGCATGTTGCTTGTCTCCTCCTCTCAACCATGAAGCTTTTGTATGTCATCCTTGGCTTTAACTGTATTCTCTACAACCAATAAGAATAAGGTACGAAAGACTTAACTCTGCTATTCTCGAAAATAACTGCCTTACTAGATTAAAGATGAGAAACATGCTCACAAACATACTTACTCCAGTCTCTAACATAAGTAATGCAATGTCTAGCTTTAAAGCAAGTGGAAACACTAAAAATAATACACACTTGCAAAAAAATGACATTATAGGCAGATTATGAATAAGGAAACATGTACCTGGGAAATAAAGAAGTAAGTTCCGCAAAGAAGAACAAACACGTGGCTCGTTAATGATTTCAACTGGCTTCACCCAAGTGCTATTCAAATTATGTATCAACCTAGGCTTCTCAATATGCTGCACATTCAACTGCTTGATGGCTGCATATTAAATAAATCACAACGAAGATACTATGAAGCATAGCACAATTGTGGTATATTTAATTTCCATAATAAAGTCAAAGTACAAAAACATTTATATGTATAAACTGATAGAAGCGCATTGAGAATACACGTAAAGGATTACCCAAAAAGAAGGAGTATGAGATTCTATCAAGCAACTATAACATTGGGCAGATTGGCAAAGTTGAACAAAAGAAGGGACGTGGTATCACAAACAGGGCCGTAGCAGGCTGACATAAATTTAACTGAAAACAGCAGTCGTGGAACATTTTTTTCCTAAGAAGCTTTAATATAGTGATGAACTTCGAAAACCAAAATGTCTAAAACATAAACCATACAAGATGCACGTAAGGCACAGCAGACAAACAACATGATAAATGACTTGTATCTGATGTTTTGAACCATGTTACCTGACATCCAAAAGACAAAAGTCTTTTTCTACATTTTTTCATGTTTACTTTTACTGTCTTTCTTTTAAAAAGAGTAATAGATTACCTCCTCCAATCATTCATGCTGACAAGGCTAAACAGGAATGAGTATTTGTCCAACAAGTGTCCAAATGGCAATAATCATCTACAAGTAATTACTGAGCATTCATGATAAGCTTTAGCAGAATTTCGAAAAAAGGCCTCCTATGGAATAAAACCTTCTCAAATCCAACATAGGGTAATCTAACTTATCACTTTTTACTAAGTGAGTTCGTATTTGAAGGCCCCAAAGGTCAACACTGGGTGTATATAGGGTGATCTGTTATATGATATTGTAAGTAAAGAAAGCATCTTTCACTACTCGCCCCAACATTAACCCCGACCTTGATGTCTGACCTTCATTCTAGCAAGATCTTCAAGACTTCAACCTAGACATATTCCAATGGATATCCAAGGTTATTTAATCGCATGCTATGATGGACTACTCCTCCACTAGTTACTCAAAAAGCTTGAGTTGAAATAGAATGTCAACCAACAACGTATGTCATGCTTTAACACTTCGTCTTACAAGCGACAGTTTCTCTATGACGAGAGATAAAGTAAGGTGTACAGCAGGACAAGCGGAAGATACACTTAATACAGGTGAGACTATGGTCCCTTTAAAAAGCTTAAGCTGCTAGAAACATGGGCGAAATACTGTATCATGCTTTAACATGTTAAAACCAACTTAACTAGCCTCAGCTCATCTGTACCATAATGCTGTTACGGTGATATCTCCATGTTCTGCAAGCCAAAGTCGTTATACGAACATAAGGGTATCTACATTTTCAAAAGTTCACTAGTCCGTCAACAGAATATTGCTGCAACCTCTTGGTTCGATGGTAATTCTTCACCTAAACTTCCACTCACTAATCACTTCTCTCAATAGACCACAATTTCACAATATACAAAGAAGCTCATTCTTATGTTCAACGTAAAAGGGTGTTCAACAGTGTGATGAAATATAAGTTCTAATTTTCTTCATACAATAAACTATTGACGTGGAAAAAAGCAGTGGCCTCACCTTTGTCAATCGTCCCAAGATCCACGTTCTTCTCAAAAAAGATTAGAGGACTATTAAAAGCTTTAAATATGATTAGGGATACGCCATCTGTCACCTAAAAACAACATAATTTTGGAGTAATTAAGCAAATTGATAGAAACTTACTTATTGAGAGAGAGAGCAACCTACAGAAGTTCTATATTCATCTTGAAATCCAGATATGCCAAGCAACAACCAACAAGAAATCAGAGAGGTGACAAGTAAACTTGGATGAGGTATGCAAGCATTTGAAAGTTGCATCCCTGTTTGCAGTAGTGCTTTCAGGGATTCAATTCGAGATGCTAGTCAAAGCCCATTTTCATAAAAAGGCAAAAATTCAAGGTGCATGTGTTCTAAAACTAAAATCAGCAAAATTTAGGTAACATATATAATTTATTTGACATGTGCAAGAAAGTCACTATAAACTCCAACAGATGGTAGATAATATGGACCAGAGTTTATTAAAAAGCATGAGCATAATGAGAGACTAAAAAAAAGCTGTGACAAAAAGATCCAGGGAAAGGAGACAAGAAGGGGTCTAGTTGTAAAAGGATGAGAGTGGAACGAGAGTGAATGGAGATATACAACCTCAAAAACCAGAAGATGTATCCAATGCTTAATGCAAGTCAGCGAGAAAGAAAAACCCAAGAAACTCTGGAAGAGCTTGATCCAGGTCCACTAAAAAATTGATAAGTGCATTTGTAGGTATAGAGCGGTCCATGTTTAAGTTTATGAGTGTATAGCACATTGACATAAGGACATCTCACGTAACATCAACAAAGGAAAGAATGACATACTGATATAAGAAAGTTGATGCTGATACACATAACAATGTTTTCTACCTATTGATTAGAAAACTTTGACGCTACTATCAATATTAAACTATAACTTGAAAAAGAATGACAATATGGTTCAGTCAAGAAAAACAACCACCATTCACAACAAAAGAAATTCTTTCTGGCATTACAGTTTCAATATGATAATTATCCATCATTGTAAATAATGCAAGTTAGTTGAAGAATAAATATTAGTAATCGAGTTGATCCTAGTGGGCAATTAGACGTGCTTTTGAAAGACAGAAGATACAAAGTCGATGCGAGTTGACAAATGACACACATGATGCTGTAGCTCATGTTGACTGCAAAGTGCAAACTCATAACAACTATTTCATATAAAACAACCAAAAGTTATGCCCTACCTCAGAGAAAAACTTGTTTGACAACAAAATGGGAAATGTAATATATTCCCTCATAGTTATCTGGACTAAACGATTACGAACAGCATCAGAGAAAATTGAGCTGCCAGATTGAAGACCTATAACATGAAGAGTAGAATACCTGACAAAGGAAAAAATAAGAAGAGCAAGTGATTTACATGTTTACTTAATAGTAAATAATTCAGATCGAAGAACCAAACAGCAACCTGTATAAGATGTTCCTCTACCTCTGCTGAAGTGATTTTACTTTTTCAAAAACATTAGCAGAGTCTTGGCTAGATAATGAGAAGTCTTCACTAAAAGCACCAGAAAGAACCAAAAAGACTCCATCTCTCCTGTAAACTTTCTTGCTCCCCACAGCTTTATTCAACCAACAATGGCAAGGGCCTATATGATCCATCTAATATGTTAAACTTAGAAAAGGTTTCATACTGGACGGCATTAGACGCTTATCTATCTTAATCCTAATCAAGAAACAAGAAACACATGCAATAAGGGGAACTCAAATATCACAAAATCAATTTCAAAATTTGGGACAAGAGTTACAGACATGGAATTCTCTGGCAACCCTTGACGACCAAATTCTGGATAACATCCTTGCAAAACAACTTGTCTTTGGATGACAAGAGTCGGTGAAATCAGGGATGTGGATCGCAATCGATGGGTAGAAAAAACCAAAAAGATATTGACCGAACGTTTGACATTGTTGTTCGACATGACATATAGGTCTGCAACAGTATGCAATGCTGGATAATTGGAAAAAGTTGCATGCTAGAACTATGTGCCTGTTTCGTATTTCGTATTGGAGAAAAAACCAACACTAAGGCATACCAGTGAGTTTGATAAGACAACCGTAATCACGAGGCTGAGGAGACCACCATTCGGCCATTCTTCCTCGCCAACCTCCTCGAGGCAGCCGTTTGCCTGTGAACTAGCCTTCATTGCTTGTTCCAACTTGCCCAACCACAAGGACGAGGCAGGGAGGTAACAAACAGTTACTGGTTAAAAGGCGCGGCCTACCTTAGACTGCACATGGATTAATCCCGGCCTCCAAGCAGTGTAATGCATTTTTCCAATTAATTAAATCCTTCACAGTCCGGAAGAAGTGAAGAGGTTGGCAATTACGTGTCTCCGAGCATAACACTGTGTGGCTTAGCTGTTGTTCAAAAGCTCAAATCATTCTTGTATTTGCTTTAGTTGTTGTGCCTCACGAGCCGGCTAATTTTTGTAGATCCCTTTTGTAGTACTTAAGCCAGGATGCTCAATTATCTTTGTTAGATGTAGGCTTGGAAGATTAGACAGTGAATTGCCTGGAGGCATCGAGTCAAAGGAGAGGTAAATGAGCTAGTGAATCCCCCACCTGAATAGTACCTTCAGGTGACTACTAAAAATTGCCTACTAGTAGATTCTATCTAATAATCGCCTTGCTTGGCATATTCAATTAATCACCTACCAAATGTGTCCATCCTTTATATCAACACCTCTGTCCCATAAATATTACCTCATGCCGGCTAGCATAACTTTGAAAAATGATCAACCACAACGTGACTCTAAAAAGCACACAATTTCGAAACTGAAAAGGAAAAAAAAAATGGAGATTTAAAGATAGGAAGATATTTTTTTGAGTACTGCAAATCCGTTATACTTCAGTCCTTTGCTTAAATTATAATATTTCAGGAGAAAAGAATTTTGCGCGCGGTACCTTCAAGCTTGTCAAGAGCAGACTCAATAAAAGCCAAGACATCAGCTTTAGGAAGCGGCTGCGATAAACTTGATTCAACTGTAGTTGAAAACCTGGAAGAGACTGTCGCTTGGCAAGCTCTCGTTCTGTTGGTGTAAGCACATTCGTCAGGCAAAGAATTCAAGTGCAGAGCAAATAAGTTAATGCCGCACCTCGACGATTGACCACTACCTGCTAAGAAAAATTGGGTTTAAAAACCGAATATATGAAAATTAGGTCTCAGCCAGGAGGAAAAATTGGTTCAGCTTTGAGTTTAATGTAGTTCACCTGAAAAAATTCGAGGCAAAATCCGGTGAACTCGCCGGAATCTGTAGGCCATCTTATGGTCGGAAATGCGAGTCGTAGATTTTCTCACGGGTTGCGACTTGAATGGTGACGTCAGCGGGAGTCCGGCTAGGGCTCTAAACTTGTCAAAGTGGAGCGGAACAGATTGTGCGGCATTACCCCAACGTGAATCTAATCGCATTCATCTTGTTCTCTCTCAGGAAATCTAATCGCATTCGATCATTTACCGACGATGCTGGCCCAAGACTGGGAGCCCGTGGTGCTGCGCAAGCCGAAGCCCAAGGCCCAGGACCTCCGCGACCCAAAGGCGGTGAACAGGGCCCTGCGGAGCGGCGGCCAGGTCCAGACGGTGAAGAAGTCCGACGCCGGGGTGAACAAGAGGGCGGCGGCCACGGTGGTGAGCGCGCGCAAGCTGGACGAGGAGGCGGAGCCGGCGGCGCTAGGGAGGGTGGCGGCGGAGGTGCGGGGAAATGTGCCTTGGCAAGTGGATTTCCCTGTCGCGCGGATGGTGATATGGGTGAACACCAAACCGTTCAAATCGATCCGAATCGTTTAAACTAGTTAAACCGAATCAATTCAATTCTAACCGTCCAAAGATTTTAACGGTTTAGTTTCATATTTTCCAAACCGACCTTGATTCGATTTGGTTCACGGTTCACATTTTTTAAACCAAACCGAACCGACCTATGATATGTTAATGTATTTTTAGTAATATTACATTGATAATTACATATATCAGGTACTAAGAAACTCCAAATAAACAAAACTTGAAAGTTAAAATAAATAAAAATATTAACAACACTTAAAACACAAAAAAAAAATTGTGATCAATATTTAGTTTATATTTATTCATTCTTCCTCATTCATCAATGAGAACTTATATATCGAGTGAAACAAAATTATATGCAATTTAGAAAAAAAAAAACAAATTCAATTAGTAATGTGCAAAGGAACAATGTCTTTAAGTGGGCGAAAACCGATTCAAACCGACTAAGTCGAACCGTTTAAACTGACCAAACCGATGATGTTTTGTTTGGTTCGGTTCGGTTCGGTTTACATTTTTTCAAACCGAAGGGTAACGGTTCGGATTGCGATTTGACATTTAAACCGAACCAAACCGAATTGTGCTCACCTATAATTTCAAGGTAGCGTTAGGCCTTGATTTTTTGCGGCAGGTGAACGCCCTCGTGTCACCGTATAATAATGCGGTGTGCATCATGGAGAAGGGCGCGGCTTAATTGTGTGGAGCCTATGCTCGGGGAACATCTAGCACCATGACTTCTACTATGCGGCTAATGGAAGGAGTCGAAGACGAGGAAGCCAAGGGTGAGGCCACTTACTTGGCGAGTCTCAAGGTCGAAGACCATGTTGCGGCATTGGCCGAACCACCAAAGGAAGAAAGGACGTCCTTAAGGCGAAGAAGGACACAGCGAAGGGAGCCGAAGACGTTCTCGAGGGGAAATAGAATGTGTTGCCCGAGCTATCGAAGGGACCACCTAAAAGGAGGGTGGATGATCGAGGCGTGCTTGACCGGGGGGCCAAGCTACCATCTGTGGCACCATGTGGGATGGCGCCACAAAAATTGGACGGATCAGCAGCTATGTCCGAGACAAAGGAGAGAAACATGTGGGCAAAGCAGGTGGCTAAGTCACGGAATGAGAAGGCAGCCGTGTCTAAGGAGAGACACCCGGCGCAAGAAAAGACTAGTCTTGGGGGCAAACAAGACAAGGCGAAGAGGCATGCGAGGCGGCGGCCAAGGGAGTACAACATTGGGGACTTGGTGATGGTCAAGACCCTAAGGAATGAGCACGAGAGGCTTGTGCGAAGGTATAAAGGACCCTTTCCCATTGTGGCTAGAGTTGGGAAGGCGTCCTACCGATTGGAGTTGCGGCCAAAGTCGGAGATTTGACTGGTCTTCCACGCGAGTTGGCTAAAATCGCACTGTGGGGATGTGGAAGACGTGAGACGTGGGAAGAGCCATAGGACACAGACAGCCAAGGGTAAGTCCTATGCGAATGCGGCCGAGAACGTGCTTAGAGGTGAAGCTCCAGTGAAGGCAAGGAGTTGCACCAACAAGGCGTTGCTTGGTCAAGTATGAGGAATTGCCGAAGACGCGAGCAACTTGAGAGCCAGTGAAAGACCTTCGACAGTTCAGTATCATTGTGAATCGACATCGCGATGAGGTCGCGACGAGGGCGTCGCGAGATTAGGTGGGGGAGAATGTCACTGACCGATTGAGAAGGAAGCTGATTTTGGACGTTACGCCATGCTGGAGCTCATTAGGCGCTTACGAGACGCTTAGTGGACACTTACTTGGCCATGTATGGGCAAGGCTTCCGGAAGGTTCATGATATCTCTACACACTTTGTTCTTGTACATAGGTGTATATTCTAGAGTATTCGTATTGGTGGATAGCTCTAGAATAGGGGAAGAACATTCTAGGAGTAGTCTAGAATGGTAAGGAGGCTTGTACATATTGTGGAGTGTTCTAGAGGGAGAATAAGAACCGTAGGATCGAGTGTAATCTCTGTCATCCATTGAGGAGGTGGAGTAGTATATAAAACCAAGGCCTCACTTGGCCAAGACATCTAAGACATCCTAACACTGTTGTGTACTAAGCTTTCTCCAAGTAATATAGTGGGAATCATTTTCCAAAACTCTTGTGTTCCTTTGTGCTTTTGCTTCTAACATCGCCCAGCTCGACGATTAGGCTGACTTAACACACAAGCGGGGGCTTGATAGCTAAGTGTCGTACTGTAATACCCCGAACCCTAAGATATTTTTAACGGTTTAATCTAAAACTTTTAGCGGCGAAATTTTTAGTGTCGATATTTTTTTTATTTAGCAACTTCTACTGACGATTAGTGTAAGCAGGGTCATGTAGCAACCATTAAATTTTTCCTAGCACATTATTCTATCGTAAATAGTTTATTTTGGGTTATTTCATATATAATAATAAAAAGTTTTGGGTACATTTTTAAATAAGTAACGAAACTTTAGGGGGAATTTTGATAATTGTCCTTTTAGGATTTTATATATAAACCTGCATATACTATAGAGCAGTCGTCCCCATCTTGTTCTTCAGAATTAGGTAGAGAGAGAGGTAGAAACAGAGGAAGGACGAGACAGAGATTCTGGCGATCATCTTTGGTTTTCCGGTAAGCTTTTCTAAATCTTTTCTTTTAAGAAATTTTCACCGATTTATGGGTTACAGCCGAGTTTTGGACTGTGCAAGAAAAGGGCTTGCACCTTGTAGGTTTTGTGGCCATGATAACCATGGCTGCCGAGAGGAAAAAATGGGGAGTTTGTACAGCCATGGGACTGCCGTATTAGAGAGAGAGAGAAACGGTTTTATAGTGGATCTTCGGGGGGAGGCAGTGTACGCGGAAGCGAAGGCGATGGCAGCCATGTTGCCAGTGGCGGAGCCACACTTGCACGAGGGGGGGCTAATGCACCCCCTCAGATTTTGAAAACAATATATTTATATACATAGTTTATTTGGAATTTCGGCATTTCCCTTTCTTCTTTCTCTTTTCGCGACTCTCTCTCCTTCCAATTTCCAACGAGCCAACGACACGACCTCGGACTCCGGCCACGGTGCCTCACTCCAGGGAAGCACAAACCGGCGACGACGACCACGAGCCCACGACAGTCGACACGAAGCCACGACGGACGGCTACGTCTGCTGGATCTAGATCTGGTTCTAGATCTACGCCGCTACGCTACCCGCCGACGGACGGCCTCACGGCTACCTCTGCACCGGCAGCACCGGTCTGAGTTCTGAAGACCTCCGGGCTCCGGTCACTCCACGGTCTCCATCAGTCCACCAGCGGCGCTAACAAGCCACAGCTCTGAGCTCCCAAAATCTCAATCTTCTTCGATCTTCACCACCGGCGGAGCAATCGGCGACAAAGGTATGTTCCGAATTCCGATTCACCTTAATCTTGCCATGAATCATGATGCCATCTCTACAACTCTACAGTCGGCAATGTTTGTCGAAATTCCAAATAAACTCTACAGTCGGCAACAAAAACATCACAATTTTGGTTGTGATATTGAGTAAATAAGACGAACTACTGTCGGCAAAACCAACGAAGAATCTGCAAGACAAAACAAAAACATTGTTCCCTCAGGGTATAAAGATCAATGATGTTCCGTGTTCGATGTTAGTAGATTTATGGTCTGATCATATCAATGGATGAACAACAAAGATGTTCAGCATACAGTAACTCCTCATTATTCAATTTTGTAGAAGCAAAAGCATTCTAGGTTAGTTATCTAGTTTGATATTCTAGCATGGCTGCATGGGTGATTATTGATTAATGATTATTGAGATTATTAATTATTGATTATTGATTATTTGAGTTCCGAATTGTGATTATTGATTATTGATTGAGATTATTGAGATTGTTGACGGAGGATGGGACCCAATTGGATTGAATGTGTGATTTAGTTGAATGGTAAGTTGAAATTAAGTTAATTAGGTTAACGCGATAATGAAACATGACTGAGAAAGTAAAAGAATAAAATTATTTGATTAATTAGGTTATTATTGATAATTGATGGATTGATACTGAAAATAAAATAAACTCTGAAATATCTATTTTGTATTCGGTTCTTTTGTACTGTAAAGAGTTTTTAGTAACTCATGAAATTTAATAAGACATTTTGGATACTTTTTCGTATTTTTTGTGTATTATTGAAAAGCGCACTTTTTTTTGCCATTTTACTTATAAAATAATTTATTAATTTTGATATATTTTTAGCACTCCTGAGGTGAAATTTTGGCTCCGCCCCTACATGTTGCCGTAATGGGTTTGCGAGAAGGCAACCATGGCTGCCGTAGAAGTGCATGCGTGAGTGTGTGATTATGTGGGTTAATGGGTGTGGATGAGAGAAGGAAGGGAGGACTGCCGCAAGGCAGAGTATTGGGTTTATGGTGTGCCCTAATGGGGTGTGTAAGATTGATGGATAAAAAAAGGGAAGGAGAAAGACCCACTGCCGTGAGGCAGTGGGTGTGAGATGGAATTAGATGTGTGAAAAACAGTGATGCATTTGTGTATATGTTGAGTGAATGAAGTGTGGGTGTTGGAAAAAAAAAAGGGAGTGGGAGAGAAACCCCACTGTCGTCGGGCAGTGGGTGTAAGGTGCAAGGTGTGTGTGTTTTTGTTGTGTGCTTGGTGTATGAGTGAGTTTGAAATGTTGGTGTGTATATGTGTGTTTACATATGGGTGAGGTGTGTGTATATATGTCTGTGTGTATAAAGGTTGGTATCATATGGGTGAGTTGGTGTGTGGTCTGTGTGACACGTGCATGAATGAGTGTGTAACATGAAGGGAAGGCTGAAACTTCAGCCGTGGGCATGTGTGTGTTTGGTGTGGCCGTGGGTGATGGCTGTCGTAGTGTGCAAATGTGTGTGGGTTGAGGGAGAAAAAGGGGGCAGCTGGGTGCATTGTGTGCTTGTGTGTGTGTGCGCGTTTAAATATGTATAAAGAGAGTGGAAAGGGTGTGCAAAGTAGTGTAATGTGTGTACGTGTGTATGTGTGTGTGTGTGGTTGAAAGTGAGTATGTAAGAGAATGAAGGGATATCCGTGAATGGAGTGTTGGGTTTGGACTGTGAGCACAAGGGAAAAAGAAGAGAAGTGCGGATCGGGTATTGGGTTAGAGTTAAGTTTGATACGAGCATTCAATAGTGTACGGTGATCATTAGCACGTAAAACTTTATAGTACAATACGCTAGGCTATTATTAGAATTTGTGGCAAAAAATTATAATTTTTTGAAATCATATGTATTTTTATTATTTTCTGTAATTTTAGATTTATAAAAACAACATTTGAGCCTTTAAACTCATGAAAATATTCTGGAAAAATTAGAGTAATGTTTTTATAGTATAATAAAGACTCAGTATAAATTTGGTGATTTTTAGAGTTGATTTGCTCTCATTTCCGTATCGCATTGGATTTAGCAAAATGAAAATTTTAAAAATAGTTTTGATGTTTTTTAATTTTTATAATTTTTATAAGTATTCTAATTCTGTTATAAAAATTGTGGGACTTTATTTTCATCTAGAAAAAATTATGGCTATTTATGGGCGTTTATGCATTTAAAGAAATTGTTTTTTAATTCGAAAATACTTGAAAATTTAAAAATTTTACATTTTCATTTTATATGTTGTTTTAAACCATAAAAATGATTTACGGGAATTAATATCCATTATGGGTTATTGTTGAGCCTCAAATAGAGTGTCGAATTTTCGGACGAGGTTGGCCGTGTGTGAGACCCGCTTCGAGTTGCGCGATTTCGGGTTAGAAGTGAGCACGTGGTGAGTAATCGATAATAGGTTTATAATATTGTGTTCTAACAAATGGATTGTCAATCTACGTGCATTCAGATAATGTTGATCAAGGTTGCGTAGCATTGCATAGCTTGATCGAGGTAAGAATTTTATCTCCGAACCCTACATCATTACTCTGATTTTAAATGCTTATAATAACAGTTTTTATAAACTACATTGAATGTTGATTTTTATGATTGATATAAAAATATTTTCAAATTGTAATTAAACCCTAATTTGAGCCGTATAGCGATCATTTGGAATTCATGTTTCATTCTTATATTTTATTGATTCGATTGTCGTAAAACATTTTGAGTTGTACTTATTTCTTCTCATTCTCATCTGTTTACTGAATTGATTATCGTAAAAAAATTTCAATTGTATTTATTTTTTTAAATGTTGACATGAGTTAGTAATCCTGAGAGTTATAAGGATGGTGCGTATTGTTGGCGTTATAAGGATGGTCTGTTGGTTGGGTTAAACTAGTACCTAAATGGATTAGTCAGTGTACATATGCATATGTAAAGCGTATCGAGCACTGTCGGGGTGGCTTTGCTATAGTGTACTGCTCATGTTCAATATTTTTTATCCTGAAGCGTTTTGAATAACTATTGATTTTAAGAGATTGAGATG
>JAVXUO010001957.1:0-127606 GCA_033065855.1 Escallonia rubra
GTATCTTGAGACAACCCCGTGCAACACTTCCTTAGTTGCCTTTGGCAGGCAAATAAAGAAACAATAACAGGAGAGAGAAAAAAGTTTATACAAACCATGATATATGTCTAAGGTGCACCACATCAGAATAGGCTAAAGCACGGTGATCAATCAGAAATGCACCAAGGTGATACTCAAGGAATCTGTTTCAATGCTTACCCGCAAAAGAAAGAGCCGAAGAATCACAAAAGAGACATCCTCCTGACTGTATCACTTGTGGTGCAAAAATGATAATTGTTACCACTACAGCCCAGTCGTTAAGAACATGTTAACTTTTAAAGTGCAGTACACAATATAAACCCAACTTGCTTGATTGTAAAAGGCGAGTTATCAAAAGCCTTTTCCTTGCACCTTTATGATGCAGTTCAATACAAAAACCATATGCCACATTGTGTTTCCCCATTATTGATGAATACTTTGTCAATTGCCAATAAATTATTCAGAGAGATTCAATCTCATAATTTTGCTGACATTTGCCTTCTTTTATCCAGAAGTGTAACTATAACGTCAAGGGAAAGAAAGTGTTAATATTTAATCATGCTTAACATATATAAAGTAAAACAAAGAGAGTGTTAAGAAGCAAACTTCTAAGAATTTTCTTTATGCATCGGTAAGACAAGACGGTAGCACACCACAAAAACTTCTTACAAAAAGAATATGACAACGACAAATAGAGAAAAGAACCAAAGCGTCCTAAAAAACCTACATGATATCTCAAAATTCTAAAAAGCATAAAGAATTGAGTAGCCTAAAGAAAAACCTGGCAACAAGCTGAAACGTTGAACATGATCAGCATGAATTCCAGAAAGTATATCACCACTGCAAGATCGGAAAAAAATATAGTAAAAAACTACTAATGCATTACAAAACCAGAATATTCTCCACAACACAAGAGCAACGCAAGAGCAAACTTTACTTACGTGGAATAAACTCTCTCCAAAGGGAATTGAAGCCAATAGGGTAGGCCAAGTATTCCAAAATTTGAGAGTCGAATGCTTGAAATTAAGTCAGATTTTCTACTGAGCTTCAATACCGTCTGACCAACTTCACAAACCCACTAATCAAAAAATGAAGTATAATTGCGACTTTATTTACTATTTAGCAAACAGAAGTAGAAAGTAATGAGTATTGTTACCTGTGTCACAAATGACTACATGGTCCTGAAAGGTTGCCACAGAAGAGACAAGACCAGCATATGGAACTCCCTCCAGTGGGCAATTGGCGAATAAACTCTGCTGCAACAAATGAGATGGCATCTGCTTCAAAGGGGACGATTTTTCCAGGATCATTTGTCCACAGATCTCCAAAATCCTGGGAAATCCTGTATGGAGTTAAACATTTTACTTTCGGCAGTCTTATTTAACATTGGAAAAAGGACAGCTTCTACAAGGGTAGATTAAACCTTTGATGACGTCTTTGACAACTCCTGAACTCAAATCCATAATCCACAAAGTTCCAAAGCTGCATACAAACAAATTAATTACATCTAAAGCTCAGATAAATAATATTATAATTAAGTAAAATGCAGGTACGTAATTGATGAATTTAAAATGCATGCTGTACTTCAAATAAACTGTCTGCGGATGGAGTGCTTTTCCCTTTATTTTCTCTTAAAAAAAATCTTTTATTCTTTTTTATGTTTTTTATATTTGTTTTTTTGGGGTGAGGGGGGAAGCAGATAATTTTTCCAACCACTCGAGCTTTGACTACACGTGGAGAAGGGGGTTTGGCAACTCGACAGCACCAAACTGTCAATATACCACTCGTCTAGTCTCTCTTAATAGGTCACAACTCCTTTCTTTAAACATAAAAGCGGTCCAATGCACGAGGTTCCTACCATTCCTAGTTTCAGGTAAAGACTTAAATAACTGAAGTAAAAGTTGCAAGAAAAAGAGAATTTGAAAAAAAAGGTAAAAGGAGAAGCAAAAAAGGCAAGACGTCAGAAGAAATGAATATCGTATAAAGTCCTATAAGGATAAAGACAGACGATGGAAACGTAACAAGCAAGTCAAGATCAGTATCCTTTGTTGCTTCAAAAAGAGTCGGAAAATAGGAGCTCTGCAACCATAATGTTGGTAACCCAGAGAACTTGGGTGATGATCACAAATTATTGTGCTTAAAGGGCTTATCATTCATGCTTTCAGGAGGAAGGGGATGCTTCTTGACGTAGAGATTGCAACCAACACATGCTCCAGCTTGGAAGCAGGGCAGGAGTCAATCCCCTCAAGCATGTCCCAGAAGAAAGCAGGCCCTTCTACCAGTTCTGACCATAAAAGCATAAACCTGACGCCTTTGAGACATCCACAACCTCCAAGCAAGAAACGACTCATTGCTAGACACGTAAGAAACAGATTCACTGGTCCATTTATTAATCAAAGCTCAATTACAAATATACATCTCAAATCAAAACAAAAACAGCGTACACGCTACTTCTGTTCACAAGCTAATACACCCTAGCCTTCAAGAACTCCCTCACAAATCCCCCAAGCTCGACAAATCTGCTGGTTCACTTTTTGTGAAGGGACTTTTTTCCAACTTCTAATTCGCATTTGGATCACATCCTTAATCAGCAGCAAACACTCTTTCACTGATCTTTGTTCATGCACAAAGGTTCTTGTATTTCTCTCATACCAAATCACATAGATTGTTATTGCCAGGGCGAGCTTCTTGATCAGAGCTTGGAAGCTTTTACCTCTAAACTTTTGTATAGCCAAACTTAAGAGTTGCTTCCAAGAATGCCAATTAGTGGTATATTCAACTTCAGTAGCACCTCAGTCCACAAAGACTTAGTGTATGACTGTATGCACCTCTCTAAAACAGGTGAACACAATCTTCCTTATGCGCAAGGCATAAAGAGCATGTATCATCTGCAATATAATTTCAGTTTTTAAGTTTGGGTTTGGTTCTCAGTCCCCCATACATAACATCCACATTACAACAGCACATCTTGGAATGTTGCCACTAGACCACTAGATTATTCTAATTGGACTTATAACATCGTCCACATGACTAGAAGGGATAATGAAGCATTCAATATTGTCAGCAGAAGAGCTTATCCTCCACTTAATAAAATTCACCTTGTTTATAAAAAATCCTTGATTGTTGAAATTATCCCTTCACACTCCCCAACAAAATTTATCCGTTCCTGTTTATGATCAAGTACGTCATCTTCCACTAGATCGGAAATTGTGTTGGTTCTAAATTGTTCAAAGTACCTCATCTTCCACTAGAATACCACAAAAAGATGTCCGGAATATCAACAACATTTAGAACAATTTACTCTGAAAGTATCCCCACTTATCAGTAGAGAAGCGACTAGCATGTATCACACCTCTTGGAAATTCCATGCAAGAAACTAAATGCAATATCTATGACCTAAACGGGACAAAAAAGTGTAAAGGACAAGTAGTGTTCCAAATAAAGAGACTGCAAAAGTACGCTTTACTAGAAATTATTGACCATAGGAACTTGCAATACTATTTGAACCATGCAGATTGATTCTTATCTTCCGCCAACATTAAGATTGATTATTATCTTCTTAATGCTAATATGAACCTTGTAGATTCAATGACTATTCTTCATAATGCTACTCCCAGCACCTCTTTTAAAGAGCAGATGCCAAGACTGCACTTGGTGTTTCTAACAATTTATGCCATACGTAACTCCATAGACGAAAAAAACAATTATCTATACATAAAGGTACTGAGAAATTTTAGGGGCGAAGGTGGACTACAAAAGTGGAATGCTGGTCACATTTGAGACGGCGTTTTTACCTGCGGTTAAGAATAAAAAAATCGCCGTTCAACGACTTCATCAGATGCCAAGGAAACAAAAATGATTCCGAATTGAATTCCTCAGGCTCTGCCTCAACATCTTTTTGTTTCCAAAGCTTACTCGTAATCCAGCTCCATAGACTATTACTTTTGTTTTTAGTTTTGCATGTTGGATAAATTGTCTCTATCACTTTGCTCTCCATATCAGCTCTCCTGATGGCATGGTTCTTTCATGACACAGTGAAACCAGGTAAGGTGTTAAAGTCAGAATTTGAATATAGAGGTAAACCAGCTAAAGTAAAAGAAGGTATAAACCAAGTCAGAATTAGTAAGACAGTATGCCACCCAAAGATCAAGATATACACAAGATTATAAGACCATAGGACATAGTAGTATCTACATTTTTAAAGCAACACAAAAAACTCATCCACGAAACATACAAGACTTCATGCCTGAGATGATTTTTAAGTGATACAAAAAGGATTGCGACAAAGATACCCCAAAAAACCAGGATCAAAGGAACTGAAACGTAATCTACACTACATAATGCCAACACCCTGTAACTTGTTTGGTAGTTTTGGTGTAACATACTAAATTAGTGACACATGTAATTGGAAAAAACCTTTAAGTAAAAAATATGCAGTATATAACTACCCTATAGGTCATGTTTGGTTTTCCTTAATATTTCAAATTAATAACGTCCCTTTATGTAATATTTAATTTTAGTTACAATTTTTAATTGGCAACTTTTATTTTTCTGCACGTCTTAATTCTTTTGTTTTTAATTTTGGGCATGCATCACGTTGCGTGTGCCACAACAACTAGTAAGAAAGTAAAATGAACAACCTTTTAAGTACCACAGACTATAAATGTTATACTCAACAGAGCAGTGAAAACAAGAAATACATAAAAGTCAAGTGAACAAGCATTATTACAACTTCCTGTAACCGGCTCCACAAATTTCCACAAAAACTCGGTCAACTACTACGTAGAATAGAGTAACGAAAATTGCTACCCTATAATGGATCATACACAGATTCTGGTCTAATTGACATCAAAACCCGATCTGAAATTTTCAGCCATATTTTAATTTTCAGCCTATGCCATCAAGGGTCTCAAAACCTCCTACACCAAAACTTTCTAATCTAGTTCATAACAGAAATGCACATTAATATCAGGCATTCCTTTCCCTCGCCATATGCCACAAGGACGTCCGAAGAAGCTGTGTGTTTGTGTTGGAGAGCTGTCCCCATATGCCTTTGTTATCTTTGGTTGAAAGGAACAAGCGCAATTTCAAAAGCGTGCATCGTTCTGTTAGATGTGAAGCACGTCCTCTTGAGGTTTTGTTGTACATCCTGCGTACTTGGGTTCGCCCCCTTTTTGGAGTTCTTTCTGAATATATTCTTACTCATCATTGGGCACCCCTTTTCCTAAAACAGATATTCTGCAGCTTCAGCAGCACCTACCTCCATTAGTGTAATGATAGAAAGAGCTCAATTAAAAATAAAAATAAGGAAATCCTATGAGCTACCTCCTATAGCCATATGGACCTATTTTCCTAGGCAAAATGTACATCGCCAAAGCTTTCGACTTTGGTTGTTGCTACAGCTTTCATTGTTTTCCTCCTATTTCACTTGTTCTATTCCTTCCTACAATTATTGTAGCGCAACAAAAAATTACTATTCAATAAATTGGTACAATTTGAAATTCAGCAGGCCAAAAAATTGGATTACAACATTCAAATAAATACTATTTCAACACATTAAAAAATACAGCTTAAAGACAGGTCATATCGCAAGTCAGAAGATATAGCTTTTCTAGGAACAAACCTCCGAGTCCACAATATATAGGCAATCCTCGCCATCATGATAAAAAGAAGCTGCGGGGCGCATTAACTTGGCTGATTCAAATTCTCCATCCTCGAAACCAGGAGAAGAACCGATCTGGGATAGAAACAGCATTACAGTTCAAATATAAACCTTCTCTCCCTTGCAACATCTGTCTAGGTCTGAAGCAAAATTCAACTGGAAATTAAACACTACAATGCTCATACATACACAGTCTAAAATCTTTCCATTGCCATCAAATACTATAATCCTATGGTGGTTGGTGTCTGAAAGGAACAAGCGACTGCCACCTTCATCAACTGCAATGCAGCCTACAAACAAAAACAGCATACTATGAGGACTCCTAATCATTATACAACACACAAGTTTACAGAGGCTAGAATTCAAGAGAGTTAATCGTAATTGTGAAGCTTAGATAAACAATAACTGAAACGAAAGCATTGAAACTAAGATTGGGCAACCACTCGACTTTGGTTTAAAGAACTTATCATTGACTTGATACTACTACAGGTAGAAACTGAAAATAAAACTAAGAAGCATCACTTCTTAATACAAAAGAGTTTAGGTTGAAAATTTAGCTTAATTAATGGACGTTTTTCAGAAATTTGGCGTGTAACAGCTGGGGAGAGGGGGAGAGAGAGAGAGAGAGAGAGAGATTCATTTCTTCGTTCCATTTGCTCTTAGTTACATAATCTTGAAGAAAAAAACATATGGCGAACTCTCTGTCGTTACTAAACAGATGTGAATCATTACAACCATTTCAATATGCATAGCATGCTTTGCTATGTCGACAAAGCATAACACTTGTTTACATGGGGTATCCTACTCGTCCATTAATCCTTTCAAAGACACGCCCTTCTCGAATAATCCTGAAACTTGGATCGTCCACAAACAGTTGGCCCACGTTTAGCTCCTTCACCGGCCTACTTGCAGAGTTGCAGTGATCTAATATCCTATTGTAATGCTTCAACACTATGAAAAAATTTATAAACATTGACATTGATAAGTTCGTTAACTTTTCCTCAGCCTTTTGCCTCTTCTATTAAAACTTGGGCATGGACCATGCAAAACCACTCTGCATGTTGCTTGTCTCCTCCTCTCAACCATGAAGCTTTTGTATGTCATCCTTGGCTTTAACTGTATTCTCTACAACCAATAAGAATAAGGTACGAAAGACTTAACTCTGCTATTCTCGAAAATAACTGCCTTACTAGATTAAAGATGAGAAACATGTTCACAAACATACTTACTCCAGTCTCTAACATAAGTAATGCAATGTCTACCTTTAAAGCAAGTGGAAACACTAAAAATAATACACACTTGCAAAAAAATGATATTATAGGCAGATTATGAATAAGGAAACAGGTACCTGGGAAATAAAGAAGTAAGTTCCGCAAAGAAGAACAAACACGTGGCTCGTTAATGATTTCAACTGGCTTCACCCAAGTGCTATTCAAATTATGTATCAACCTAGGCTTCTCAATATGCTGCACATTCAACTGCTTGATGGCTGCATATTAAATAAATCACAACGAAGATACTATGAGGCATAGCACAATTGTGGTATATTTAATTTCCATAATAAAGTCAAAGTACAAAAACATTTATATGTATAAACTGATAGAAGCGCATTGAGAATACACGTAAAGGATTACCCAAAAAGAAGGAGTATGAGATTCTATCAAGCAACTATAACATTGGGCAGATTGGCAAAGTTGAACAAAAGAAGGGACGTGGTATCACAAACAGGGCCGTAGCAGGTTGACATAAATTTAACTGAAAACAGCAGTCGTGGAACATTTTTTTCCTAAGAAGCTTTAATATAGTGATGAACGTCGAAAACCAAAATGTCTAAAACATAAACCGTACAAGATGCACGTAAGGCACAGCAGACAAACAACATGATAAATGACTTGTATCTGATGTTTTGAACCATGTTACCTGACATCCAAAAGACAAAAATCTTTTTCTGCATTTTTTCATGTTTACTTTTACTGTCTTTCTTTTAAAAAGAGTAATAGATTACCTCCTCCAATCATTCATGCTGACAAGGCTAAACAGGAATGAGTATTTGTCCAACAAGTGTCCAAATGGCAATAATCATCTACAAGTAATTACTGAGCATTCATGATAAGCTTTAGCAGAATTTCGAAAAAAGGCCTCCTATGGAATAAAACCTTCTCAAATCCAACATAGGGTAATCTAACTTATCACTTTTTACTAAGTGAGTTCGTATTTGAAGGCCCCAAAGGTCAACACTGGGTGTATATAGGGTGATCTGTTATATGATATTGTAAGTAAAGAAAGCATCTTTCACTACTCGCCCCAACGTTAACCCCGACCTTGATGTCTGACCTTCATTCTAGCAAGATCTTCAAGACTTCAACCTAGACATATTCCAATGGATATCCGAGGTTATTTAATCGCATGCTATGATGGACTACTCCTCCACTAGTTACTCAAAAAGCTTGAGTTGAAATAGAATGTCAACCAACAACGTATGTCATGCTTTAACACTTCGTCTTACAAGCGACAGTTTCTCTATGACGAGAGATAAAGTAAGGTGTACAGCAGGACAAGCAGAAGATACACTTAATACAGGTGAGACTATGGTCCCTTTAAAAAGCTTAAGCTGCTAGAAACATGGGCGAAATACTGTATCATGCTTTAACATGTTAAAACCAACTTAACTAGCCTCAGCTCATCTGTAACATGATGCTGTTACGGTGATATCTCCATGTTCTGCAAGCCAAAGTCGTTATACGAACATAAGGGTATCTACATTTTCAAAAGTTCACTAGTCCGTCAACAGAATATTGCTGCAACCTCTTGGTTCGACGGTAATTCTTCACCTAAACTTCCACTCACTAATCACTTCTCTCAATAGACCACAATTTCACAATATACAAAGAAGCTCATTCTTATGTTCAACGTAAAAGGGTGTTCAACAGTGTGATGAAATATAAGTTCTAATTTTCTTCATACAATAAACTATTGACGTGGAAAAAAGCAGTGGCCTCACCTTTGTCAATCGTCCCAAGATCCACGTTCTTCTCAAAAAAGATTAGAGGACTATTAAAAGCTTTAAATATGATTAGGGATACGCCATCTGTCACCTAAAAACAACATAATTTTGGAGTAATTAAGCAAATTGATAGAAACTTACTTATTGAGAGAGAGAGCAACCTACAGAAGTTCTATATTCATCTTGAAATCCAGATATGCCAAGCAACAACCAACAAGAAATCAGAGAGGTGACAAGTAAACTTGGATGAGGTATGCAAGCATTTGAAAGTTGCATCCCTGTTTGCAGTAGTGCTTTCAGGGATTCAATTCGAGATGCTAGTCAAAGCCCATTTTCATAAAAAGGCAAAAATTCAAGGTGCATGTGTTCTAAAACTAAAATCAGCAAAATTTAGGTAACATATATAATTTATTTGACATGTGCAAGAAAGTCACTATAAACTCCAACAGATGGTAGATAATATGGACCAGAGTTTATTAAAAAGCATGAGCATAATGAGAGACTAAAAAAAAGCTGTGACAAAAAGATCCAGGGAAAGGAGACAAGAAGGGGTCTAGTTGTAAAAGGATGAGAGTGGAACGAGAGTGAATGGAGATATACAACCTCAAAAACCAGAAGATGTATCCAATGCTTAATGCAAGTCAGCGAGAAAGAAAAACCCAAGAAACTCTGGAAGAGCTTGATCCAGGTCCACTAAAAAATTGATAAGTGCATTTGTAGGTATAGAGCGGTCCATGTTTAAGTTTATGAGTGTATAGCACATTGACATAAGGACATCTCACGTAACATCAACAAAGGAAAGAATGACATACTGATATATGAAAGTTGATGCTGATACACATAACAATGTTTTCTACCTATTGATTAGAAAACTTTGACGCTACTATTAATATTAAACTATAACTTGAAAAAGAATGACAATATGGTTCAGTCAAGAAAAACAACCACCATTCACAACAAAAGAAATTCTTTCTGGCATTACAGTTTCAATATGATAATTATCCATCATTTTAAATAATGCAAGTTAGTTGAAGAATAAATATTAGTAATCGAGTTGATCCCAGTGGGCAATTAGACGTGCTTTTGAAAGACAGAAGATACAAAGTCGATGCGAGTTGACAAATGACACACATGATGCTGTAGCTCATGTTGACTGCAAAGTGCAAACTCATAACAACTATTTCATATAAAACAACAAAAAGTTATGCCCTACCTCAGAGAAAAACTTGTTTGACAACAAAATGGGAAATGTAATATATTCCCTCATAGTTATCTGGACTAAACGATTACGAACAGCATCAGAGAAAATTGAGCTGCCAGATTGAAGACCTATAACATGAAGAGTAGAATACCTGACAAAGGAAAAAATAAGAAGAGCAAGTGATTTACATGTTTACTTAATAGTAAATAATTCAGATCGAAGAACCAAACAGCAACCTGTATAAGATGTTCCTCTACCTCTGCTGAAGTGATTTTACTTTTTCAAAAACATTAGCAGAGTCTTGGCTAGATAATGAGAAGTCTTCACTAAAAGCACCAGAAAGAACCAAAAAGACTCCATCTCTCCTGTAAACTTTCTTGCTCCCCACAGCTTTATTCAACCAACAATGGCAAGGGCCTATATGATCCATCTAATATGTTAAACTTAGAAAAGGTTTCGTACTGGACGGCATTAGACGCTTATCTATCTTAATCCTAATCAAGAAACAAGAAACACATGCAATAAGGGGAACTCAAATATCACAAAATCAATTTCAAAATTTGGGACAAGAGTTACAGACATGGACTTCTCTGGCAACCCTTGACGACCAAATTCTGGATAACATCCTTGCAAAACAACTTGTCTTTGGATGACAAGAGTCGGTGAAATCAGGGATGTGGATCGCAATCGATGGGTAGAAAAAACCAAAAAGATATTGACCGAACGTTTGACATTGTTGTTCGACATGACATATAGGTCTGCAACAGTATGCAATGCTGGATAATTGGAAAAAGTTGCATGCTAGAACTATGTGCCTGTTTCGTATTGGAGAAAAAACCAACACTAAGGCATACCAGTGAGTTTGATAAGACAACCGTAATCACGAGGCTGAGGAGACCACCATTCGGCCATTCTTCCTCGCCAACCTCCTCGAGGCAGCCGTTTGCCTGTGAACTAGCCTTCATTGCTTGTTCCAACTTGCCCAACCACAAGGACGAGGCAGGGAGGTAACAAACAGTTACTGGTTAAAAGGCGCGGCCTACCTTAGACTGCACATGGATTAATCCCGACATCCAAGCAGTGTAATGCATTTTTCCAATTAATTAAATCCTTCACAGTCCGGAAGAAGTGAAGAGGTTGGCAATTACGTGTCTCCGAGCATAACACTGTGTGGCTTAGCTGTTGTTCAAAAGCTCAAATCATTCTTGTATTTGCTTTAGTTGTTGTGCCTCACGAGCCGGCTAATTTTTGTAGATCCCTTTTGTAGTACTTAAGCCAGGATGCTCAATTATCTTTGTTAGATGTAGGCTTGGAAGATTAGACAGTGAATTGCCTGGAGGCATCGAGTCAAAGGAGAGGTAAATGAGCTAGTGAATCCCCCACCTGAATACTACCTTCAGGTGACTACTAAAAATTGCCTACTAGTAGATTCTATCTAATAATCGCCTTGCTTGGCATATTCAATTAATCACCTACCAAATGTGTCCATCCTTTATATCAACACCACTGTCCCATAAATATTACCTCATGCCGGCTAACATAACTTTGAAAAATGATCAACCACAACGTGACTCTAAAAAGCACACAATTTCGAAACTGAAAAGGAAAAAAAAATGGAGATTTAAAGATAGGAAGATATTTTTTTGAGTTCTGCAAATCCTTTGCTTAAATTATAATATTTCAGGAGAAAAGAATTTTGCGCGCGTACCTTCAAGCTCGTCAAGAGCAGACTCAATAAAAGCCAAGACATCAGCTTTAGGAAGCGGCTGCGATAAACTTGATTCAACTGTAGTTGAAAACCTGGAAGAGACTGTCGCTTGACAAGCTCTCGTTCTGTTGGTGTAAGCACATTCGTCAGGCAAAGAATTCAAGTGCAGAGCAAATAAGTTAATGCCGCACCTCGACGATTGACCACTACCTGCTAAGAAAAATTGGGTTTAAAAACCGAATATATGAAAATTAGGTCTCAGCCAGAAGGAAAAATTGGTTCAGCTTTGAGTTTAATGTAGTTCACCTGAGAAAATTCGAGGCAAAATCCGGTGAACTCGCCGGAATCTGTAGGCCATCTTATGGTCGGAAATGCGAGTCGTAGATTTTCTCACGGGTTGCAACTTGAATGGTGACGTCGGCGGGAGTCCGGCTAGGGCTCTAAACTTGTCAAAGTGGAGCGAAACAGATTGTGCGGCATTACCCCAACGTGAATCTAATCGCATTCATCTTGTTCTCTCTCAAGAAATCTAATCGCATTCGATCATTTACCGACGATGCTGGCCCAAGACTGGGAGCCCGTGGTGCTGCGCAAGCCGAAGCCCAAGGCCCAGGACCTCCGCGACCCAAAGGCGGTGAACAGGGCCCTGCGGAGCGGCGGCCAGGTCCAGACGGTGAAGAAGTCCGACGCCGGGGTGAACAAGAGGGCGGCGGCCACGGTGGTGAGCGCGCGCAAGCTGGACGAGGCGGCGGAGCCGGCGGCGCTAGGGAGGGTGGCGGCGGAGGTGCGGGGAAACGTGCCTTGGCAAGTGGATTTCCCTGTCGCGCGGATGGTGATCTCGGGTGAGCACCAAACCGTTCAAATCGATCCGAATCGTTCAAACTGATTAAACCGAAACCAATTCAATTCGAACCGTCCAAACGGTTTGGTTTCACATTTTCCAAACCGATCTTGATTCGGTTTGGTTCACGGTTCACATTTTTAAACCGAACCGACATATGATATGTTAATGTATTTTTAGTAATATTACATTGATAATTACATATATCAGGTACTCGGAAACTCCAAATAAACAAATCTTGAAAGTTAAAATAAATGAAAATATTAACAACACTTAAAATACAAAAAAAATTGTGATCAATATTTAGTTTATATTTACTCATTATTTCTCATTTATCAATGAGAACTTATATATCGAGTGAAACAAGATTATATGCAATTTAGAAAGAAAAAAAACAAATTCAATTAGTAGTGTGCAAAGGAACAACGTCTTTAAGTGGGCAAACCGATCCAAACCAACTAGGTCGAATCGTTTAAACCGACCAAACCGATGATGTTTTGTTTGGTTTAGTTCGGTTCACATTTTTTCAAACCGAAGGGTAACGGTTCGGATTGCGATTTGACATTTAAACCGAACCAAACCGAATTGTGTTCACCCATAATTTCAAGGTAGCGTTAGGCCTTGATTTCTTGCGGCAGGTGAACGCCCTCGTGTCACCGTATAATAATGCGGTGTGCATCATGGAGAAGGGCGCGGCTTAATTGTGTGGAGCCTATGGGGAACATCTAGCACCATGACTCCTTCTATGCGGCTATTGGGTATGCGGCTAATGGAAGGAGTCGAAGACGAGGAAGCCAAGGGTGAGGGGACTTACTTGGCGAGTCTCAAGGTCGAAGACCATGTTGCGGCATTGGCCGAACCACCAAAGGAAGAAAGGAACGTCCTTAAGGCGAAGAAGGACGCAGCGAAGGGAGCCGAAGACGTTCTCGAGGGGAAATAAAATGTGTTGCCCGAGCTATCGAAGGGACCACCTAAAAGGAAGGTGGATGATCGAGGCGTGCTTGACCGGGGGGCCAAGCTACCATCTGTGGCACCATGTGGGATGGCGCCACAAAAATTGGACGAATCAGCAGCTATGTCCGAGACAAAGGAGAGAAATATGTGGGCAAAGTAGGTGGCTAAGTCATGGAATGAGAAGGCAGCCGTGTCTAAGGAGAAACACCCGGCGCAAGAAAAGACTAGTCTTGGGGGCAAACAAGACAAGGCGAATAGGCATGCGAGGCGGCGGCCAAGGGAGTACAACATTGGGGACTTGGTGATGGTCAAGACCCTAAGGAAGGAGCACGAGAGGCTTGTGCGAAGGTATAAATGACCCTTTCCCATTATGGCTAAAGTTGGGAAGGCGTCCTACCGATTGGAGTTACGGCCAAAGTCGGAGATTTGACCGGTCTTCCACGCGAGTTGGCTAAAATCGCACTATGGGGATGTGGAAGACGCGAGACGTGGGAAGAGCCATAGGACACTGACAACCAAGGGTAAGTCCTATGCGAATGCGACCTAGAACGTGCTTAGAGGTGAAGCTCCAGTGAAGGCAAGGAGTTGCACCAACAAGGCGTTGCTTGGTCAAGTATGAGGAATTGCCGAAGACGCGAGCAACTTGAGAGCCAGTTAAAGACCTTCGACAGTTCAGTATCATTGTGAATCGACATCGCGATGAGGTCGCGACGAGGGCGTCGCGAGATTAGGTGGGGGAGAATGTCACTGACCGATTGAGAAGGAAGCTGATTTTGGACGTTACGCCATGCTGGAGCTCATTAGACGCTTACGAGACGCTTAGTGGACACTTACTTGGCCATGTATGGGCAAGGCTTCCGGAAGGTTCATGATATCTCTACGCACTTTGTTCTTGTACATATGTGTATATTCTAGAGTATTCGTATTGGTGGATAGCTCTAGAATAGGGGAAGAACATTCTAGGAGTAGTCTAGAATGGTAAGGAGGCTTGTACATATTGTGGAGAGTTCTAGAGGGAGAATAAGAACCGTATGATCGAGTGTAATCTTTGTCATCCATTGAGAAGGTGGAGTAGTATATAAAGCCAAGGCCTCACTTGGCCAAGACATCTAAGACATCCTAACACTGTTGTGTACTAAGCTTTCTCCAAGTAATATAGTGGGAATCATTTTCCAAAACTCTTGTGTTCCTTTGTGCTTTTGCTTCTAACATCGCCCAGCTCGACGGTTAGGCTAACTTAACACACAAGCGGGGGCTTGATAGCTAAGTGTCGTACTGTAATACCCCGAACCCTAAGATATTTTTAACGGTTTAATCTAAAACTTTTAGCGGCGAAATTTTTAGTGTCGATATTTTTTTTATTTAGCAACTTCTAGTGACGATTAGTGTAAGCAGGGTCATGTAGCAACCATTAAATTTTTCCTAGCACATTATTCTATCGTAAATAGTTTATTTTGGGTTATTTCATAATAATAAAAAGTTTTTGGTACATTTTTAAATAAGTAACGAAACTTTAGGGGAGATTTTGGTAATTGTCCTTTTAGGATTTTATATATAAACCTGCATATACTATAGAGCAGTCGTCCCCATCTTGTTCTTCAGAGAGAGAGGTAGAAACAGAGGAAGGACGAGACAAAGATTCTGGCGATCGTCTTTGGTTTTCCGGTAAACTTTTCTAAATCTTTTCTTTTAAGAATTTTTCACTGATTTATGGGTTACAGCCGAGTTTTGGACTGTGCAAGAAAAGGGCTTGCACCTTGTGGGTTTTGTGGCCATGATAACCATGGCTGACGAGAGGAAAAAATGGGGAGTTTGTACAGCCATGGGACTGTCGTATTAGAGAGAGAGAGAAACGGTTTTGTAGTGGATCTTCGGGGGGAGGCAGTGTATGCGGAAGTGAAGGCGATGGCAGCCATGTTGCCAGTGGCGGAGCCACCCTTGCACGAGAGGGGGCTAATGCACCCCCTCAGATTTTGAAAAAAAAATATTTATATATATAGTTTATTTGGAATTTCGGCATTTCCCTTTCTTCTTTCTCTTTTCGCGACTCTCTCTCCTTCCAATTTCCAACGAGCCAACGACACGACCTTGGACTCTGGCCACGGTGCCTCACTCCAGCGAAGCACAAACCGGCGACGACGGCCACGAGCCCACGACAGTCGACACGAAGCCACGATGGACGGCGACGTCTGCTGGATCTAGATCTGTTCTAGATCTACGCCGCTACGCTACGCGCCGACGGACGGCCTCACAGCTACCTCTGCACCGGCAGCACTGGTCTGAATTCTGAAGACCACCGGGCTCCGGTCACTCCACGGTCTCCATCAGTCCACCCGCGGCGCTAACATGCCACAGCTCTGAGCTCCCAAAATCTCAATCTTCTTCGATCTTCACCACCGGCGGAGCAATCGACGACAAAGGTATGTTCTGAATTCCAATTCACCTTAATCTTGCCATGAATCATGATGCCATCTCTACAACTCTACAGTCGGCAATGTTTGTCGAAATTCCAAATAAACTCTACAGTCGGCAACAAAAACATCACAATTTTGGTTGTGATATTGAGTAAATAAGACGAACTACTGTCGGCAAAACCAACGAAGAATCTGCAAGACAAAACAAAAACATTGTTCCCTCAGGGTATAAAGATCAATGATGTTCCCGTGTTCGATGTTAGTAGATTTATGGTCTGATCATATCAATGGATGAACAACAAAGATGTTCAGCATACAGTAACTCCTCATTATTCAATTTTGTAGAAGCAAAAGCATTCTAGGTTAGTTATCTAGTTTGATATTCTAGCATGGCAGCATGGGTGATTATTGATTATTTGAGTTCCGAATTGTGATTATTGATTACTGATTATTGATTATTTGGGACCCAATTGGATTGAATGTGTGATTTGGTTGAATTGGGTTGATTAAGTTAATTAGTTAACGCGATAAAGAAAAATGAATGAGAAAATAAAAGAATAAAATTATTTGATTAATTAGGTTATTATTGATTGATAATTGATGGATTGATTGAAATAAAATAAACTCTGAAATATCTATTTTGTATTCGGTTCTTTTGTACTGTAAAGAGTTTTTAGTAACTCATGAAATTTAATAAGACTTGGATACTTTTTCGTATTGTGTAATTGAAAAGACTTTTTTGATTTTACTTATAAAATAATTTATTAATTTCGATATATTTTTAGATTGATATTACAGTCGACTGCATTGGAATGCAGTCGACTGTAATACTTATAAAGTCGACTGCATTTGGATTAATACTGCAAGTTGAAAATTTAAATTTTCAACGGCTACTTTGGTCGACTGTATTTCGATTGTTTTTGGAGCATTTAATGCTCCTAAAACGGTTTTTATTATCTATAAATACTCATTTTGGGCTTAGTTTTGATTCATTTTTCAAAGCTCTATCTTTCATGTTCTCAAAGATCAAAGCAATTGTTCAATCTTCTTGGTTTTCATTGTTTTCACATTTTACTTATTGTGAGGTTACACTTGAGAGATATATTTTCTTAAAGTCATCATACACTCATCTCTCTTGTTATAGTACTTAAACTTGTACTCATCTACTTCTTGAGAGTGAATTCTTGTACACAATTCTTCATCTAAAGGTTCTTGTATCAAAGTTTGGGGTTGTCAAGCTTTGGAGCTTTGGGTTTGTCAAAGCTTGTTCTTGATGTGGGCATAACATCAAGGGATTGTAAGAAGTTTGATCTTGACCCGTGGAAGATCATACTAGTGGATTATAGGGCCTTTCAAGGGACTTCCTTGAAGAGGTGGACGTAGGCTTGAGGGTATATCAAACCGAACCATTTAAATCTTCTTGTCAAGTATCTCTAAACCCTTCTCTCTTTACATTATCATTTTATATTTGTGTTAAGATTGGTTGTTTGATTATTTAAGTTATTGAGATTGACGTTTGGATGGATAAAAAAAGGGAAGGAGAGAGACCCACTGCCTCACGGCAGTGGGTGTGAGATGGAAGTAGATGTGTGAAAAACAGTGATGCATTTGTGTATATGTTGAGTGAATGAAGTGTGGGTGTTGGAAAAAAAAAGGGAGTGGGAGAGAAACCCCACTGTCGTCGGGCAGTGGGTGTAAGGTGCAAGGTGTGTATGTGTGTGTTTGTTGTGTGCTTGGTGTATGAGTGTGTTTGAAATGTTGGTGTGTATATGTGTGTTTACATATGGGTGAGGTGTGTGTATATATGTCTGTGTGTATATAAGTGTGTATAAAGGTGGGTATCATATGGGTGAGTTGGTGTGTGGTCTGTGTGACACGTGCATGAATGAGTGTGTATTTTGCATGTACATAGGTGCTGTGTGGGTGTAAAAATGAAGGGAAGGCTGAAACTTCAGCCGTGGGCATGTGTGTGTTTGGTGTGGCCGTGGGTGATGGCTGTCGTAGTGTGCAAATGTGTGTGGGTTGAGGGAGAAAAAGAGGGCAGCTGGGTGCATTGTGTGCTTGTGTGTGTGTGCGCGTTTAAATATGTATAAAGAGAGTGGAAAGGGTGTGCAAAGTAGTGTAATGTGTGTACGTGTGTATGTGTGTGTGTGGGGTTGAAAGTGAGTATGTAAGAGAATGAAGGGAGATCCGTGAACAAAGTGTTGGGTTTTGGACCGTGAGCAAAAGGGAAGAAGAAAAGAAGTGCGGATCGGGTATTAGGTTAGCATTAAGTTTGGTACGAGCATTCAATAGTGTACGGTGATCATTAGCACGTAAAACTTTATAGTACAATGCGCTAGACTATATTAGAATTTGTGGCAAAAAATTATAATTTTCTGGAATCATATGTATTTTTAGTATTTTCTGTAATTTCATATTTATAAAAACAAAATTTGAGCCTTTAAACTCATGAAAATATTCTGAAAAAATTAGAGTAATGTTGTTATAGTATAATATAAACTCAGTATAAATTTGGTGATTTTTAGAGTTGATTTGCTCTCATTTCCGTATCGCATTGGATTTAGCAAAATGAAAATTTTAAAGTAAATTTTGATGTCTTTTAAATTCTGGTTTTAATTTTTATAATTTTTATAAGTATTCTAATTCTGTTATAAAAATTGTGGGACTTTATTTTCATCTAGAAAAAATTATGGCTATTTATGGGCTTTTATGCATTTAAAGAATTTGTTTTTTAATTCGAAAATACTTGAAAATTTAGAAATTTTATATTTTCATTTTATATGTTTTTTTAAACCATAAAAATGATTTACAGGAATTAATATCCATTATGGGTTATTGTTGAGCCTCGAATAGAGTGTCGAATTTTTGGACGAGATTGGCCGTTTCCGTGTGTGAGACCCGCTTCGAGTTGCGCGATTTTCGGGTTAGAAGTGAGCACGTGGTGAGTAATCGATAATAGGTTTATAATATTGTGTTCTAACAAATGGATTGTCAATCTAGGTTTATTCAGATAATTTTGATCGAGGTTACGTAGCATTGCATAGCTTGGATCGATGTAAGAATTTTCTCTCCGAAGTCTGAACCCTCCATCATTACTCTAATTTCAAATGCTTATAATAACAGTTTTTATAAACTACATTGAATGTTGATTTTTATGATTGATATAAAAATATTTTCAAATTGTAATTAAACCCTAATTTGAGCCGTATAGCAATCATTTGGAATTCATGTTTCATTCTTATATTTTATTGATTCGATTATCGTAAAACATTTTGAGTTGTACTTATCTCTTCTCATTCTCATCTGTTTATTGAATCGATTATCGTAAAAAAATTTCAATTGTATTTATTTTTTTAAATGTTGACATGAGTTAGTAATCCTGAGAGTTATAAGGATGGTGCGTATTGTTGGCGTTATAAGGATGATATGTTGGTTGGGTTAAACTAGTACCTAAATGGATTAGTCAGTGTACATATGCATATGTAAAGCGTATCGAGTACTGTCGCGGTGGCTTTGCTATAGTGTACTGCTCATGTTCAATATTTTTTTAAACTGAAGCGTTTTGAATAACTATTGATTTAAGAGATTGAGATGATATTTGTCCCTATGTTTATATCGAATTGCTATGAATTCATCAAAAACAAATTTTTTTGAAAAGATATTATTTGACTCGAATATAAAAATCGTTTGAATCGTTTGCTTATATCGAAATGCTGTGTTTTATTGAAAATACTCTGAAAAAGTTTCGTTTGACTCTATATGAAAACTTGTCAGAATCGTTTGGTTGTTTTAATCTTTAATCGATCTTACTGGGCTTTCGAAAACTCACTCTCCTTTGACTTCCTTTTCGCATGTGATCATCAACAATAAGATATTTGGAATAATTAGAGCATGAATAAGGAGTCGACTCGAAATGTTATTATTTCTTTTAGTTAAGCCTATGCGAGGGAAGTAACGTTTAACTTAGTTTCCGAGTATTTAGGTTTTAGTGTTCATTTAAGAACAATGTAATATTGTAGAAGCTCTGATACACATTGAGGCTTTCTTATCGAATTTAGGTAATTAAAGAAATAAGTGATTGATAGATCGATTGTCTATCGTTCCGGAAAATTTCGGGATGTTATACGCATGGTCCGACATTACCGCATGCCGGCTAACATAACTTTGAAAAATGATCAACCGCATCGTGACTCTAAAAAGCACACAATTTCGCAACTGAAAAGGAAAAAAAATGGAGATTTAGGGTTCGTTTGACAATTTTTTTTTTTGTTTTCAGTTTTTAAAGAGCAGCTTAATTTTTTTTTTTTTAAAAACAAGTGGGTGTTTGATAATCCCTTTTTTTTTGAGTTTTTTTTTTGGGTGTTTGGTAACCCTTTTTATTTTGACTTTTTTTTTTGGTGGTTTGCGGTGGCAGTGGTGGTGGTGGTGGCCGGCGGCCGGAGCGGCGGTGGTCGCCGGTGGCCGGAGGTGGCTGCTGGTCGCCGGCGGTGGCAGCCGGCAGTCTCCGGCCGGCGGAGGTGGCTGCCGGTAGTCTCCGGCCGCCGGAGGTGGCTGCCGGCAGTCTCCGGCGGTGGTCGCCTGAGGTGGCTGCCGGCGGTGGGAGGGTGGTGGTCTAAGAAAAAAAAACCAAAAGTGAAAAAAAAAAATCAGTTTCTGGAGTTTTTTTTTTTACTCTTCAGTTTAAAAACTGGTTTTTAAAATTGAAAAAAAAATGGTTACCAAACGCTCCTTTTTTTTCAGTTTTTCTTTTTTTTTTAATTTTTAAAAATTAAAAAAAAAAGAGCAAAATTTTTTTGTCAAACTGGCCCTTATAGGAAGATATTTTTTTGGGAGACCTTCACAATCTACTTGAGTTCTGCAAATCCGTTCTACCTTCAATCCTTTGCTTAAATTATAATATTTCAGGAGAAAAGAATTTTGCGCGCGGTATCTTCAAGCTTGTCAAGAGCAGACTCAATAGAAGCCAAGACATCAGCTTTAAGAAGCGGCTGCGATAAACTTGATTCAACTGTAGTTGAAAACCTGGAAGAGACTGTCGCTTGTAAGTTAGGACTGCTAACTCAAATCGGTCAAAAACTACAAGCTCTTCCAACCAGGTGAAAACTTAATTTCTCCAATATACCTCTGAACTTGACAAGCTCTGGTTCTGTTGGTGTAAGCACATTCGTCAGGCAAAGAATTCAAGTGCAGAGCAAATAAGTTAATGCCTCACCTCGACGATTGACCACTACCTGCTGAGAAAATTTGGGTTTAAAAACCGAATATATGAAAATTAGGTCTCAGCCAGAAGGAAAAATTGGTTCAGCTTTGAGTTTAATGTAGTTCACCTGAGAAAATTCGAGGCAAAATCCGGTGAACTCGCCAGAATCTGTACGCCATCTTATGGTCGGAAATGCGAGTCGTAGATTTTCTCGCCGGAATTTGTATTGCAAGGCAAGCTCAAAATTTTCAGCATTGAAAACTAATTTTGGTATTGCATGCTTTCAGTTAAACATCGACTAAGTTCAATGAAAGATGGCATATAGTTTTTTTTTGGGTGCAAAGATGGCATATAGTGATCATTGATTGTCGTCGTATGAAAGATTGTAAGTGTTTTAGTGGCTAAAAGTCTTTGATAACTTTTCATTGGGCTGTAGATGAAAAAGGGACCAAGGTGTGGCCCAATAGTTAAGTTGGTCCAAACTCTACAAATATATTGTATTACCGCCACCAATTTCCCATTGGGCTGCATCTAAGTATTGCTTTGGGGTTTGAATCATTTTCTCTTAGCGAAATGCAAATTTTAGCCGTTAAAGATTTTCATTTGCGACGAGTTTTCCTTTTATCTACAAAATGCGGGGTTGAAATCTTGTTTTTATCTAATTCTTGAGTGTTATTTAAAAGTCTTAATCTGATCAAAAGAAATTTATCTCTGATTTTGAAGAGGCCTACGGGGATGATTACATCGAATTCAAAGTAACTTATTTTGTGTATTGACAAAATCAGAATATCTCCAATTGTACTATTAACTATTATTTATACTATAGGGTTAATTGCATAAAATATCCTTGTAGTTTGGACTAATTGCAAAAAGGCCCTTGTAATTATAAAAATTGTAAAGAGACACCTGAAGTGCCAATGATATTGCAATAGTTAAAGAAATCGTCCAAATTGACGGAGCGTGATCTTCACTCTCTTAAGAAGTGCATTTGGTAGATTTTAATACATTAAAAAGATTAAAATACCTCTCGTCTGCAAGCTGACCTTTGCTCTGAGATGTCCTGCCAAGAAGCACTTCGGTCCCCCCATCATTGGCCGATCATCTTGTCGTGAGAACGTAGCCAAGCAGCCTGTCCGCTCGCCGCGCAGATCGCGTCCGTCGCCTTGAGAGTTCAAGCCCCGAAGGCTGTTTTACTCGATCGCAGCTCAAGTCGCTTACGTTGCTTCGAGAATTCCAGCCACCCAACATGTTCAATCACAGTGCGAGTCATGGCCTATGCGTTGAGAAAGCATGCCAATTAGCATTCGATCGATCGCGGCGCAAGTCATTTTGCATGGGCATCGTCTCAGCCCGTGCTGGGAAATTTTCATCGGTTGGGCGGTCGAACGGTCGAAAACTCGGTGGTGCGCATGGTGTGGTGAATGAGTGTGGTGCCCGGGGGGCATGTAACATAATTGTGACGAATGGGGGCGATGAAGTGTGGCAGTGCGGTGCGCGGGCGCTGGCGACGAGGGTCGCGAAGATGGCGCTCGGGCCCGGGCGACGGGAGTCGCGGAGCTGTCACGCGGACACGAGCGACGAAGGTCGCGGAGACGGCACGGGGGCGAGGGCGACGGGGGTCGCGGACGATGCATGGTCCCTTGAAGAGTAGTGAAGGTGCTAAGGATGGAGGCCAAAGGCCAACCCTTGGCGGAAGGCCAAGGCCAACCTCTTTGGGCAAGTGCCATGGCGCGCCAACGGACGATGTACGACAGTCGAAGCGTGATGAGGCGTCACGCGAAAATGAGTTTCTTGGTGACGAAGTAACGTAACGAAAGTGAGAAGTGCACATGACTTGAGCGTGCACGCTTTGACTCGTTGTGTGCGTTGAATATTGAATGTTGCTTGTGCGGACGTGTCATGAAAGTTGAGACCCCAGTGGGCCTTTGGACGACCAGAATAGGTTGGGAACAATCTTTTAACAAGATCTATCTAGTTACCAAAATTTCACTAAATTATTAACATAATTCGCTTGATTGTAGGAAGGTACTATCTAGTTGATGCAAAGTTTATGTTAAAGTCTGGGTTTATTGCACCATATCGAGGAACACGATATCATTCGAAGGAATACTCGCAGGGTGCACTAACAACTCGTAAAGAGATCTTTAATCACAGACATGCTTCATTGCGCAATGCAATTGAGAGAGCTTTTGGTGTTTTAAAATAATTGTTTCCTATTTTAGCTACCGAAATCGAGCCTCATGTGATTTGGATACACAAACAAGCTATGTTTTAACATATTGTATTTTACATAATTATCGTATGGGGGTGGATCCAGACGAAGCACTCATAGCATAAGTTGATAAGAACTATTGAACCAAGGGATTGAAGAATAAGAAGAGGTAGGATGATGGTAGACGACGCATAATAAATAGAGACAACATAACAAGTAGAATATGGGATGCTTACATGTTAAACTGATCATACTTTAATTTATTCTCTAATGTACTTGTTGGGAGGCCTTTTAGTATTTTGGAATTTCACTAAATATTCTCGACTTCGGCGTTATGTTTTCTTCTCATATTTATTTTCATTTTGTTTTGGGATTAGAGTTTCATCATGATGTTATTCCTAATTTTCTTTTACTTATGTTGAACCGTTGTCTCTATTAGCTGGGATACTACTTGGTATGTAAAGTTGCACAATTCTTTCAAGTTAATTACATTCTCAGTTAGATCTATTTTTGTACATACTAAATATTTTGACAGGTAAGGCAAGGCAAGACAATGGATGTAATTGAACAAGATGACAAAACTCCAATAGGTTACTTAGCATGCCATGGACGCAAGAAATGGATGAATACCTGGTCGACGTGTTGCTTGACCAGAAAAATAATGGTCAGAAATCTGATAGGAATTTTAGTCATGCAGCATATGATGTTGCCATAAAAGCAATGAACGAACGTTTTACTGTCAAGGTAAATAAAGACAAGCTAACAAATCGTCCGAAGACTCTTAAAAAAAATGGATATTGGTGTGGAAGTGTTTAGGCACGACAGTAGTTTTGGATGGAATGATATCACAAAGCGGATTGAAGCACTACCAGAAGTTTAGGCAGAACTTATTAAGGTAAATTATGTGAGACGTTAGTCATACACATGCATGAATATTTTTTAGGTGTTTTCTTATTTCTTATTTCTATTTTTCATGGTTAGACTTACCTTGATGCAAAAAAGGTTCGAAACTCTTCAATGCCATGTTTTACTGTCCTCCGCGAAGTATTTGAAAAAGATCGTGCAACTGGAGAAGCAAAGTGCAAAAGAAAATAATCGTCGTTGGGAAAAAAGAAGGAAGAGACACGAGACATGATGATATAGACGATATGGTAGAACAAGATGACATCATTGTTGAAAATTTTGAGGGAACGAGAGGAGCTATTCGCTGATCAATTGTCTAGCAAGTGCCAGCTGCACCTGGGCCTTCGTCAAAGAGTGGCAAGAAAAAAAAGTTCGAAGTTTGATGAATTGAATCAAATTATATCAGTGATTACAACATCGATGACAAAAATTGCAACTGCACTTGATAGAGCTACCACTGTGGCTCAACAAGGTAGACGACGAATTTATTCGGGGCAAGAAGTTTATGCATAATTGATTAAGATTGAGGGAGCCGATAGTAATTTTCTCTTTGCCTCTTATGATTTTCTCATCTCTGATCAAACAGTTGTGGAAGGGTTTTTTGGATATCCACCTGAGATGCGTATCTCTTGGTTATCTTGGAAGATGAATAATCCTTCCAAATAGAATTAAAGCTGTTGTTTAAAATTTTCTCTTTTTTAAGTCAATTTAGGATGTTTAAATAAGGACATCCTTCCTCAAGCTCTATCTACCTTTCGTACAATCTCATCTTTGGACTTCAAAGTACCAGACTTTATCTCGGAAGGCGTTTGGGATGAAGGGAAACTAAGTAGTATCTTTCCTTCTCTTATAGTTGATTCTATCCAATCGATTTATATCTATACAACAGGTTACCCTGATTAGTGTATCTGGGAGCCAACAGGAACCGAAATCTTTACGGTGCATTCAGCCTACCTTTTGTGGTATAAGGAAATATTGGTTAATCAAAATAATCTTCAACACTCCTTCAATCCGGGGGCTTCAATTCCTTCACAGACATGGAAGGCCCTTTGGCGACTTCAGATTCCAGAAAAAATGCAACTATTCTTCTGGCAACTTCTTATTGACATATTACCCACTAGAGACGGCCTAACTCGATGCGGAATCATCAACGATCCCCTCTGTGAGCTTTGTAGCCAGGAAATTGAGACAGCTCAGCATCTCTTTTTCTGATGTCCACTCATCCGACTAGTTTGGTTTGGCAGTCCATTGGGCATTCTCACTTCCTCTCCTTTACCTTCTTTTAAATAGTGGCTCATAGCATGGCTTACTCCAACCAAAGCTTCAACCTACATATCTTCAAATCAAATTATTTTTCTAACGACCTTATGGTATATTTGGGTATACCGTAACGAGTGTATATTCAAGCATGTCTCTTTTTCTCCTTCCACTGTTTTAAATCAAGCCCATCTCTTGACCCAAACAATAAACCGTATATTTTCTAACAAAACCACGGAAAGACACAAAACACACCTTAATAGCTACTCCCAGATATACAAACCGAAGCTTCACAACCTTTTACCTGTTCATCTTCACTCTGTGAACCAATCTTGTCTATGTATCAATCCCGATATCTTTCATCTCTATATTGCATCCTACTGGGATAAAGAGAGCTTAAAGGCGGGACTAGGGATCTTTATTTTCAATGTTGAATGTATACATGTACAAAGCTGGAGCTCTAGTTTTTCGGCTGCCACACAACAGTTAGCCTTGGCTAAATCACTCTTACATACTTGCACCTGGGCTCGACTTCACAACTTAAAGCATATCATAATTCATATTGACTCTTTATACCTGCTCTCGCAGATGGCGGATGCTGATACGTTGGATTGCATGGTAAAGCCTATAATATATGATATATGCCATCTATGCTCCTCTTTTGATAAGTGCAGTTTAACCACCGGTGATCCAGACATATTTCAAGAAGTCAAACTGTTTGCCATGACGGTAAGAATGGCAAACTCTTTCACAAACCAGGAGTGACTTCTTATCTTATGAAGCGAATGAGAGGAATCATTTTGTGGTCTTACTAGTCTGTGCTTTACTAGTTTTTAATAGGAGTATTTTGTCGAGCTTCACTATTTAATATCCCCTTTTGTAATTTACTGTTTTATGGTACTCTAGGCAAGACTGTTAATTGAACTTTTTATTTGATATTAATGCAAGCCTGAAAATTTCCAAAAAAAAAAAAAAGGACATGAGTTTAATCTCGTGATATTTATTGTTTTTATAAGAGTTGCTTTAATATCAGTATTATTTGGATGTCTATAGTTTTTTTGTATTAAATTTGTTTTGGATATCGTTTTTATCCTTCACATCAATTTTAACTAATGTTTGTTTTTAAACTTAGAAGTCTTAAAAGGATATTATTGTCAAAAGCACAATTCCTTATGTCTTCCAAACAAAAAGAAAAGAATTCTGGGCAATTGAATTCTAATTTGTTCCTAACAGAAAAGTTAGAATAATAACTTTCCAAATTCTATTTGAATTCCAATTCCAAAAAAAATTGATTCCAAATCCAAATCAAACTACGGGTATCTTTTTTCTCAATTAAAGAAGCAACTCTACTCACGCGCTTCAATCACCAGTATAACCAGCTACGTCTTTCACCAGTATAACCCTCGCCACTTTCGCCGCCGATATCGGAGGGTCGCGTTCTGCTCTGACGCACCGCCGGCGCCGCGACTGTCACCGAAGGTTAGCCTCTCAGTCGCTCGACATCTATCATTCGGTTTATCACCGTATACAGTCTCGAAGTCGTACCCTAGCCTGTTAGAAATTGCTTGTCAAATTAGTTCGTCGAATGTGAAGCTGTACCTTTTTGTGCGATTTATATGCTGAATATTGGTGAATCCTGAGATTAACCGCGTAATTGGTGAATGCTGTTGTTACTGATTATTGGTTAAAATAGTTGCTTCATTGTAATTGTTATTTTCACCTTTTTTTTAATAAACTTTTCAGGAATCTGACTGAATTGTTGTTACTGACAGATGTATACACTTGTCCAATTTTCTCTTTCTTTTCTGTCCGGAGAGGCTGTCTCGACCCCAATGTGCTATTCCACCCCCTCGTATGTCGCTATAAAGGATAATTGTCACTACAGTGAATTTATTAGCGGTAACAAGGGGGGTGGAAATAGCCTTATCTTTTTCCACTTTGGAAGGATAAATATCATGGCCAGTTCTATTCAGTACTAGCTTCAATTTATTTTGCAAGCCATAATTTAGGGCTAGTATTCACTGTTTTGTTCCTTTTGTTGCCCGTTTGACTTCTATTTAGCTCAAAAAAGAAGTCTGCATTAGCAAAAAAACCTTTACTGTGATGACGTTTCTGTTAGCAAAAAACCTTGTATGAGAATTTTACGTTATCCTGTTGTTAGTGGTAGAGTGGGGCTCGGGCATTTTTAGTATTTGGGGTTTTTTAACAAGAGCACTTGTGGCGGGGCAAATGTTACTAGTGGGAACATGTGTTCAAAGTTTTTCATACACGTGAAAGTTGGGGGTTGCTTATAGATGATTTACTGGTGGTGTAATCTAACTAAGTCCTAGTTAGATTACATTTATAGGATTCCTAGTTATCTAAGTAAGTCCTCCTGGGACAGTGGTTGTGGAGAAATCCTAGGCTGTGGATGGCTCCAGAGGTTGGGTTACGGCGTTTTGTGTAGGTGAGCAGAGGAGCATTGCAGATAGGGGGCCGCTGGTCCTTTTTTTGGGATTGGACAAGTTTGGAATGCCCCAAAGGTTGGATTAGGGTCCTTATGGGGTCGGTTTGTCGTACAGCATTGCAGGATTGTGGCCTAGTTTTGTGAGGCTATCTTTATTGTTGGGCAAGAGGAGAAGAGTGATGTTATGGATCACGAGTGCCAGTGTTGCAGAGTCAGAGTCAGTAAGAAGCGATTGAAGGATTGGGAGTGGATCTTAATATGCTTATCCAGAAGTGATCCGACCCAGCAAACCACAAGCGCACAAACCCATAAACTCTCTCTCTCTCTCTCTCTCTCTCTCTTTATATATATATATATATACATACATATACATACCGCAGTCATAAATAATGATACCGTTGTCCCCTGATTAGAAATTCAAACATCAAAAAAGTTCTTAATTGCTTCGTAAACTTATCATTCGCCAAACTACATGGAACCCTTAAATTAGAACTTAGATTTGAAACTTGTGCAAAATTAGAGTTAAAACCTGTTCTCAAGGGTGTAGATGGAAGATTCTAATTTTATTGAGGCAAATGTTTAGTTTTGTAGTATATACAGGTCAAAACATGAGTTTCAAGGATATATCTGAAAGTTGTCGAAAGGTTTGTGGGTTTTTAAATACAAGTTTGTAATGGTTTGGGGCCTAGGTAGCACGGACACCGTGTCCGACACCGACACCGACACCGACCGAGACACCGCAATTTTAAAAAAACCAGATTTTGGACACCGCTGAATTTATATATATATATATATATAGGGAGCTGATCCCTTGACAGCGCTGGCAAAATAGGACATCTTGCCAGCGCGATCTGACCGTCCATCCTGAAAGATGGACTGCCCAGATCGCGCCTTTTTCGTATACTGTCAGTCGTCCGCGACACTATATCGCGGACGGACTTTTTTACCTTTTTGCCCCTCCGACCCGTCCGCTACACTATATCGCGGACGGTCCAAATATTTTTTTTACTTTTTTTTAAGTTCGTCCGCTACATAATGTAGCGGACGATTTTTTGACAAAAATATCCTCATGTTCCATCCGCTACATTATGTAGCAGAGGAGTAGGCAGGCATTATTTTTTTGTTCTGTCCTTTCTCTAATTGTTCTTCTGACATCTCTCTCTCGTTTCTCTCAATGTCCTTTCTCTTTCTCTGTCCTTCCTCAACCACAGCAACAGGATGAAGAAGAAGTGGAAGGTTCAATTTCTCGTTTAAAACCTTGACAGCCCTCTTGCTCTTCTTCCCCCCATGGCAGCAGTTGTTTATTCAGTCTGCTTTAATCGATATGTATTGCAAGTGTGGGGATATGGGTTCGGGGAGGAAGTTTTTCTATGGCTCGATGGAAAGGAATGCTATTTCTTGGACTGCTCTGATGTCGGGTTATGTCTCAAATGGGAGGCTTGAACAGACTTTAAGATTGATAGTCTGGATGCAGCAAGAAGGGTTCAAACCAAGATCGACTCGAAGAAGAGGCTGGCGAAGGGGAGGAAGAGCGACCGGTATGCTCCACGCGCCGGCGATAGCTTGCCGGAATCGGTGGACTGGAGGGCCAAAGGTGACGTTGCTCCGGTCAAAGATCAAGGAAGCCGTCGAAAGTCCGGCCACCATCAGCAACAATGCCCTGCGGGTCACGCCGGAAAGTATTAACAGCGAGGTCTTCAGCCTCAAAAACCGGTCCGGCAGGGTCATGCTCCGTACACCTTTCAAGCTTTGGGATGGCCAAAACGTGGGTTCTTTCAACGCTTCCTTCCTCATGAACATTTTCCGGCCGGGCAACGCCACTGCCGGAGAAGGCATCGCTTTCGTTATCGCGCCGGACCTCAGCCTGCCAGGCAACAGCCACGGGCAGTACCTTGGCCTGACAAACTCGACCACTGACGGCAAATCTAGTAACCAGATCGTGGCCGTAGAGTTCGACACTAGCATGTCGTCGTGATGGGTTCGTGGGTAAGCAGCCATGACTGCCGTGAGAAGGTGAAGGCGAGGGGATTGGTGCGCCTGTGTGTGAAAAAAGAAGGAGAGGGGAGTAGCATCAGGTTGCTGCCTGGCATGAGAGTGCATGTCTGCGTGTGTGAGGGAGAAATGAACAAAGGGAGAAGAAGAGCCACTGCCGTGAGGCAGTAGCACTGTTACTTGAATGTCTTTTCTTGGAGCCTGAACCCAAAGTCGCCAATGTCGGCGCATAATTTTAACGAGAGAAAGGACAGAACAAAAAAATAATGCCTGCCTACTCCTCCGCTACATAATGTAGCGGATGGAACATGAGGAACTTAAAAAAAAAGTAAAAAAAATATTTGGACCGTCCGCGATATAGTGTAGCGGACGGGTCGGAGGGGCAAAAAGGTAAAAAAGTCCGTCCGCGATATAGTGTCGCGGACGACTGACAGTATACGAAAAAGGCGCGATCTGGGCAGTCCATCTTTCAGGATGGACGGTCAGATCGCGCTGGCAAGATGTCCTATTTTGCCAGCGCTGTCAAGGGATCAGCTCCCATATATATATATATATATATATATATATAATAGACATATACACACACATACACACATCTCAATTGGAGCAACTAAATTTCGTTCAAAATGGATGAGAAAGAAAGCAAGTAACATGAAATAGTCTCAACAGTAACAAGAAAAAAGGTCGGCAACAAGAAAGCAGTTGAATGTCTCAACAGTACCAAGATTAGAGTCTCAACAATAATAAGAGAGAAGGAAAAAAGACATGAGACCAAAGGTATGAAGGAGAGGTTTTATATAGTTAGATGGTCTGTAAATGAGGTCGAAAATGTTGACCTATCTTTCTCTAGACTGGCAAGCTTGGATGCTTTAGGCAACAAAAAGAAAGAAAAGACAAAGAGATGAGAGATAAAGAAGAAGGTACCTTTTGTTGGGTCGATCTGATTAAGGTTTGGCCTAAAAGTTCATTTCTAAAAAACTCCAGATTTATCCCTCAAATAAATTTGAAATATTGTATTTTGGCCCCATACGAGTGCACATTTCTTCACAAGGTGTCTGACACTTCTTAAAGAGGTGTCCGACACATCTTCGAGAGGTGTCCGACACGGTGTCCGGTAATTAAAAAATAAATAAATAAATTCGGACACCGTTGAGAGGTGTCGGACACGTGTCCGGAGGTGTCGGTGAGGTGTCGAGGTGTCGGTAAGTGTCGGACACCATACCTCGTCCTATAAGAGGTGTCGGTGCTTCCTAGTTTGGGGCTATATATAATTGTTTAAAATTTAGGGGGTCAAATATAATTGTGCAAACCTTAGGTTTTGCTTTGGACCATAAACCCAATTCATTTTTCAATCCATTTACCACTGGATCAAAATGGATTGGATGTATTCGGATTTGCCTTTTATGGATTGGATATTATCAAGAGGCTTGCTTACCACGTCAGTGCTGGATTTGGCAGTGGCTTGGTCTGGGATGAGGTTCAGACAGGATTTCAGTGATTGGGAGCTTGAGTCTATACACTCCTTTACATTGTACAGGAAATTAAGCTGCCAGGGCCGGTGATGACTGTCTTTCATGAATTCTGAATAAAGGGCGGGGGGTTGTTCGTTCCTTTTGTTGCCCTTCATGTGAAGTTTTAAAGAGTTTTTTCCTGTAGATGAGTACTTGGATGTGCTCTGCACCTTCTGTGGTAGCTTTCTTTTTGTGCCAGCAGTTTCGAGGAAAGGGCAGATCTTGACTACTAGGTAACTGGTGATCATTTGCTGCTCTATTATGAGGCGGCCTGTAGCTTTTGAGTCTTCTTCTTGCATTTTTTGGGGTCTAGTCAGTCATGCCAAGGACAATAAGTGATTTGATGATAGGCAGAGGTGGAGGCTGGCGTCATTGTGGGTCATATGTCGTCCATTTGGAGAGAGAGGAATAGGCGCACTTCATGGAGTGAATTGCATCTCATTTCCTATATGATACTGAGCCTACAATTTTTCTGGGCTTAAAAGGATTTTCCGAAGTCTGCCATGGCATTTGTTGATTGGTCAATACATATATTTTTTGTGCCTTGGCCGGGTGATCTTGTTTTGCTTGCCTTGAGTCCCTTTGGAGTTCTTGGTCTTGAAATTTTGATTTTGTTTTGCTTGGAAACTTTGCCTCGCTCTGGGGCCTTTCCAATACAATTGACTTGTCAACACTAGAAAGACAAGAGACGCACCCCACCCTTTTTTAATTGATGGGGTGGACTAGCAACTGCTAGTGCTGACTGCTGAGAGAGTCCCTCCCTTCTTGCTATTATACGTTTGTTTATTTCCTTTCCTTAATGATTTAGTTACTTAATGTAGAATAATAATACAAATTCAGTAATTACCTTAATGAATGTCATTGCATGCACCCGTTTAACTATCTCGATGATATATTAATGGGCTTTTCTTATCTCCTGTCTTGATTCTGCAGTTAGTGGACAGCATTGGACAAACCAAAATTTTCTTTGATTTTTGAGAAACAGATCAATGGCCTTACCGTTCAAGGTAATCAATTTTACTTCTTCAGCTTATTTTCTGTGTACGTATCCATGTACGTGTGTAGATGCATGTACATATATAGATATGCATATCCATGTATATGCTACCAGTGATTTACGTGCTTACACATGATAGTATTTTGTTATTATGTTGTTTTTGGAAATAATAATAATAACGGATATGATTGGAGTAGAGAGGACTTACAAGCTACCATGAGCAAAAACATGGACAAAGTTCTCTAACATGGTACAATTACCAACTATGATTTGCCTCGGACCAAATATGAATACTAAAAGCAGAAAACAGTATAATCAATAGCTTTGAATATTTATTTGTCATAAGTTCAATAGCTTGAAAGGTTTTCCTGGTGTTTGTATCTTTTGCTAAATTAGTAAAATATATTGATGCTTCAATTATTCGGTGTTGTATATGAATTTTTCATTAGAATGATGAGAAATATGAATCCTTGAATTGATTGATTACTAACTTGAGTAGAAAAGAATTGGTAACTTCCCTTTTGGAGCTAAATTGCGTTGTTCCTTCAATGTCATTCTCTGTTAACTACTGAACGTTGCACTATTAATTGTGCAGGACGTATCAGTTCGTCATGCTGATATGAAAGTGCCTAAGCTTCATGATTCTGTATCCTGGGGGAAGCGGAAAAGACAAGCTATGTCTACTAAGGATGCAGACTTGATATCTTCTGCAAGGTCCAGCTTAAACAAGTTTGCCAATGATGGAAGTTTCACGTGCCAAGTTATGCATCAGAAAAGAGACGATTCTGGTGGTTTTTCATATGCCAGACATGACAGAAACATAGAGTCAGAACAGGTTTCATCAGCCCCATCCATTTCATCAGAATCCAAGAAATCTAGCCAAGATTATGCAGCTGTTAATACAGCATTGAGTGCAAACCAGTTGACTGCAAAGGTTATGCAGCTTCGTATGAAAGGAAAGCATGATGAAGCAGAAAAACTTATGGTGAGAAACTACTTTATGTCACATTTTTGGAACTCGTCCCTGATATCACTTGAGCACCTGTTTGTAGGAAGTTAGAGATATCATTACCAACTTCTATAACAATGCTAACTTTTGTCATGGCTGTTAATTTTTGGCCATTTACGCCTTTCTCCCTTTACATGTTTTTTTATCCTCGTTCCATTATAAAATCATTTATCTTACATCAGATAGTCAAGATTGTAGAGAGAGAGCTTGAAAGCTCAGCTTGCCCGTTATCACTCGCAATGAGTGCTTAAACATTTTAGTTGTATACTCAAGCTGCTAGTTTCCCTTTTCACTGGTCTTCAGCCTTTTTCACAAACTATGTGAATATATAGCTTGCCCTTTGTATTAGTACATACTTTTCGACTGGTCTCTATGGTAATTAATTTTATCCAATCTCCATGGCAATCAACTGTATGTATAGTGTTCTACTTTCCTAACTTTCCTGTTGTATACTGTTGTTATTAGTGATTTGATCCTGCAGTATTATTATATATATCTGTATGATTCCGTGCAACAATCTGAAGTTTAAGAACATTGATTGCAAAAAATGAGACTGTTTTTTCTGAAGGTTCTCCCATTCCTCGTTTGAAGTTACATCCCTAAAGTGAGCTGATAACGTAGGATGGAAAAGTTTGGTTTTAAGAGTGAATTGGGTTGCTGGTCACATCTTTAAGTTGGCCTTTTAAGATTTGTAATGAATTCCTCAGTGATTTGTTCTTTTACGCCAGGGTCGCCCTAATTGCCTTGAAGAACTGTGTTTCTCACTTCCTACGAGAGATTTTCTTGATTTATTCTTTTGTACCTCAAATTATGGGAAGAACACAAATTTCTAGGGCCAAAGTATAATGGACTTCAGTGTTGCTTACTTTACTAATACGCAGCTTTCTTCTTTGTTTCTTATTAGAAAGTGGCAGATAAAATGAAGGCAAAGCACGATTCTGTTGATGAAACACAAAGACCCCAAGATGATGGAAGAAGCAGGTATTTTTGCATCTATCTTTAAATTATGCTGTTCCTATGAATTGCGGATAGAATATTAAAGCTGTTATTGCATCTGACTCTCCCAAATAAGATAAGACTGTTCTTGTGTTACTCTATTAAAGGAAATGGCCTGCCCATATTTCTTTTCTTGTCATTCCAATAACATTTTTTTTCCCTTTTTGGATCATATAACATTCACATTCTTTCTGCGGTTTTACAACTAAGTCGTGTCAATGTTGTGATATTTCTCACTAGATATGTAAAGCATTACCTGACAAACCGGCAAAAGAAGAAAGAGGAGGATGCTGACTCTTACCTAGCTCAACAGATAGTGCAAAACGAACTGTACACCATAGCTGGTGGGGCAGATGGTGAATATGATTACGATGGGGCTCCAAGGAGAAAGATTCGGAAGAAAGAGGGCAATGATCACAAGTCAACTCAGAAGGCTAGTTTTGCAAACCGAATCTTGACTCAGCAAGAGCGCTGCCAATATTGCTTTGAGAATCCCAAGCGGCCACGACACCTAATTGTTGCAATAGCCAACTTTACCTATCTGATGTTACCACAGTGGCAACCCATTGTGCCGGGTCATTGCTGCATATTACCTATGCAGGTGAGTTACACTAGTGCATCTACTTGTCTTGTTCTGTATAGCTTGCATTTATCAAGACAAGGACTGTGTCTTGCCAGTACTCATTATCTGGGTTGATTTTTGGGTGTCTTTTGCTCCTGTTGGTTAGAGGGATGGAAAAAGGTACCTGGAAGGCTTTGTTTAGGATTGTACAGGAAGAAAAGAGGATAGGACCCGGAAGGCTTTGTTTATAAGAAATTTGAATTTTTAAATGCTTTGGAGATGAAAGTAGAATCATTTTTGGATGCTTAGATTATCAGCTTGATGCAAGCATTCACCATGATTCCACTACCACTACAACTGCCACAAGAAATATATTCTTATTCTTATCAGCTTAGATTGTTTCCTATTTAGGATATATTCTTATCCGTAGCTTTGCTTTGCCTAAACAGCATGAATCTGCCACAAGAACTGTCGACAACCATGTATGGGATGAACTTCGCAACTTCAAGAAATGCCTCATCATGATGTTCGCGAAGCAAGAGAAGGATGTAGTCTTCCTTGAAACGGTGATGGGGCTGGCACAACAACGGCGGCATTGTTTGGTCGAGTGCATTCCTTTACCACGGGACATTGCCAAAGCGGCACCCCTCTACTTTAAGAAGGTCATTTTTCTTGACATCTTTTTTCTTCTCTCTAGTATGATTTTTTCTCGTCAGTGTTCGTGAAGCTTTCTTGGGGATTGAGACGAAAAGATGATAGAACCTTTGTTGTCATAGGCCTTTTTCATTTGATCTTAACAAAAAGGAAAGTAGAAGAAATGAAGCGGAAACAGGACGATAGTAACTGAAGAATGCATGCTAACTTTGTGCTTGATATTGCTCGGGGCCCAAATTCCATCATCCTCCATGTTGTTCCTCTATCATGCATGCCCTCCAGTACTATCTGCTAATATGCGTTACGCTAGAAGTCACTCTCTTATTTCCAATTTTTATTATACTTACAAAAGAAGGCTGATAATATTAGGACCCAAGTCACATCCTTGCAAGAAACTAAAGATAGGTTACATGTGTATGATTTCAGGCTATTGATGAAGCTGAAGATGAATGGAGCCAGCACAATGCGAAGAAGTTAATTGATACAAGTGAGAAAGGATTGCGAGGCTCGATTCCTAAAGATTTTCCATATTTTCACGTGGAGTTTGGTCTGAAGAAGGGCTTCGTTCATGTCATTGATGACGAGAAGACGTTCAAGAGCAACTTCGGCCTTAATGTTATGAGAGGCATGCTAGGTTTGCCCGTAGAAGACATGCATCGCCGAAGGCAGAATGAGTCAACTGAGACACAGAGGCAAGCTGTTGCAAAACTTGCCCGAGATTGGGAACCTTTTGATTGGACGAAACAACTTGAATAATTATCCTTGGTTGGAAGTGTCTTTTGTTCGAAAATAGTTATAATAAATGTCTTTTTAGTCATTTTAAATATTATATTTATACAAATAAACACAAAGTAACAAAGTCCAAACAACTAAAGTCAACGCTTTACATAGTGCACGTGGCGACAAAATGACATGGCCACGGCTCACATGTTTTCTCTCTCCCTCCTCTGATGGCCAATGGCGATTTTTTTGACAATTCTCCCTTAATTATATATTTTGTGTCCGCCTTTCGCCACTGTCCACAAGTAAGAGGGACTTAGAATACTCGTTCCTCTCCATGGCAAGAAATCATTTTCTTCCATCTGCACAAGTTACTCTTTTCCCTGCAGTAAGCCTGCTTGGCAAAGTCTCAGCAGCAGTAAGCTTTTGCATGGAAGGTTGGTGGAGATAACCCTTGCCAAGTCAAGCTTTTTATGCTTGCAGAATCCAACAATGAGGATATTATAGAACACAATGCCAGGCTTTAAACTATTAATTGAGACATCGAGAACTAAAGATCTATGTGATGGTTCATAGGCAGGCCTTTCAACAAAATTTTAGAAGTACAGAAGTCACGCTTATATCCATGACCTTGAATCTGGTGAAAAGTTTGAACGCGGCACCGCTATTTTCCGCCCGAAAAAGCTCCTGCAGTTGAGAGCTATAATTATGAGGGAGGGGGAGTAAGAATTCCAAAGTCATTAAATTATACTCCTTCTGTACATAAATTGATCATATTTTATTTTTTTACGTAAATTAAGGATTTAAGTCATACATTGTGTGTTATTCATTCTACCATTTAAAGGGAGGACGGGAAGAAAATGAGTCAGTCAGGAAAGAAAAACTGGGCTAGTAGAGTGTTAAATGTGGAGAGAGAAATATAATTAAAAAAAAAGTAATATGGAGAGAGAAATAAAATTAAAAAAGTGTAAAAGGGGTAAATATAAGGACTTTCGTCCGAACCCTTATTTTGATAACTTGTTCTCGTAAGTACTCCTTGAATTACTTATGACTAATGTTGAACTCTGAAGTATGAATTGATATCAGCAAGTTATTACCCAGAAAACCCTAATGTTGAACCTGAATCGATTATTTGAAAATCTTGGGATGCTCGTCTGTATTGCATGCTGAGAAAATTTGATAATTGTTTGTATTCGTTCTTTCGAGTTGTTGTGCCTAAATTCGATAACTATTTGCAATCGTTTTACTGTTTATTTGTGGTTTTATTCTGGAAATTTCGAGTGATGACTTATTCGGTATGTTATAGTTATTAAAATTCGATCTGTTTCTAGTGATTTGAGCTTATGTTAAAGCCCATTGATATTGTTGAGATTTCTGTGTTTACCTAGGAATCTATTCTGTTCTGAAGCGGGCATGGAACGCAAGCTAGTGCCCAATGTGACTAGTAATTATATTATGGTACATCATGCATGTGTACACTCTGTTAGCTTGCCGGAATGTAATTGCTATTGGCCAGGATCAACATTGAATTTTGATTTTATCTGTTCTGTATATTGCCATGACTATTACAGAAATGTCTAATTTGTATATTGATGTGACTGTTATCGAATTGACTGAAAAGTATTCTTTGAAATAATTTGTGCTCGTGTTGAAATCTTTTTGAGAAATCTTCACTGTATTTTTTAAAGAACTGTCTCAGATAATCTGTGTACGTTTTGTAAATCCTTTGGAAAACTATCAGCGTATTTTGGAATTGATGACTTCGAAAAGAATTTTTTATTGATCGTTTTGAAAACCATCGTGATTGTATTTGGCGATTTTGGTATTTTATTTATGATGAATTTTGATCGTTTTGGAAATCATTGAATTTTGATCGTTCAAAGTGTTTTGGAGATCATCGTTGTTTGGGTTCTTGGAAATCTTTTTGTAATCCTTATAGGACCTTACTGAGCTCTCAAAAGCTCACCCTTCATTTGGCTATATTCTGCAGGTGATGATAAGCGGTAGCAGGTTCGGGAATGTGTTAGAGTCTATATGAGGTTCCGATAAACCCGCCACCACAGTGTAGTGAGACCCTGCGTGGGTCGGTACTATCACTGTGTTTCATATGGACTCGAGTTTGTAAAGAACTTAGGTTTTAACAATTTAAGTTTGAGCAGCCTTGTAAGCTTGTGTTGGAAAATTTATGAGATGATATCGGATAAAATGTTTGGAAGTATGTGTTAGTGAAAAAAATTGACAGGTTTGAGGTGATCCGGTAGGTTAACGACCCGGGAGTTCGGGGCGGCGGAGCTCCGGATTTCTGGGGCGTTACAAAAAACCACCGAGCAACCCAGCAACAAATGACCTCTTACCTAGCAGCTTTCAACCAATCAACCTTATCATCCCAATCTAAACCTTTACCCAAATGCAACCAGTCCCAAAAGACACGGCTTGTCCATAGCCCGGCACAGAGATCGAACGACGATTGATGATGGCAGCTACCGCAGTCCCAAAGATAAAATCAACACACAATTCCAATAAAACCACACAACATTAGTAAACTACTCTACCATACCACCACACGCTGAAGTAAGCCGACGGTGGCGGTGGCGACGCAGAGACTCTGTGGGGGAGAGACGGTTTTTTTTTTCCAATTTTTGGGAGAAAGAGAACTTTTTCCTCCCCTAGCTCGACAACAGATGCAATCGCACATCGCAAGATCTAGGGTTTCAATCGCACATTGCAATTGAAACCCTAGATCTGAGTTCGTGCAATTTGGGTAAATCAACCACATCTAAGCCTAAACACGTATGTTTTATTCCACAAACAAATTATGTCACATTAAAACTTGCCAAGAATAGAGAAGAGGGCATTGCGGCAATGGGATTGGTTTGGCGACAAAATGGAAGACGGTGGGTTTGACGGAGTTGTGGCGGCGACGAGAGTAGGGGGCTTGACCTGTGGCGGCGACAGGCATCGCTGGGTGGCGGTGGTAGGGGCCAGATGGTTGTGATGAGAGAGAGGGCTAGGGCTTGTGGCGATGAAGGGCGGGCTTGAGTGGTAGCAGATGTGGCTAGGGTGGTGTTATTGCCCCTCTTGTCAAGACTTTTTTCTGCATACAAACAAAATAGGGTTTATACATAGGGTATTTTGGACAATTTAAACCGTCGGATGCAACACTTTTACGATCACAAGTGCTCCTTTGCAATTTTTGTAATTACAAGGCCTTTTTGCAATCAGCCAAATCACAAGGGCATTTTATGTAAAAGTTTGAAAATAACTATAGGGAGAAGTGCATTCTAAAGCCTCAAATAAGTACGTCAAACTGTAATTACATCGGTAAAGATATATAAGAACCAATCTTTATAATGACAAATTGGGGGCCTTTTACTCAAAGCTTTACTAATTAATAAATCACTAATCCATCCTTTTTATAAATTAATGCATTGACTTTTCGTAGATTTCTATGATTGCATAAATTTGAATATATACACGTAAACAGAAAATAAATTCAAATATCAACAACATATTGTATCCCCCAAAATACTTCTACACCGGCTCCATTTACTGTACATAGCATACTTTTCTTTATTTTTTGGTTAGATAGTATGGGATATTCTCGAAAGTCAAGAAAGAAAGAAAGAAAACTTCGTTCACCACAAGGTACTTTGTTGAACGTGAAGCCATACAGAGTTGGTGCATCATTCCTCCTTTCTCTCCTTTAGAGTACGGTTATGTAGGCCGTCGTACTATTTTTTTCTTCATCAGCCCCGAAATTTGTGGAGTAATTAACGTTAAGTATAGACTGTGCATGACCAGCAGTATATGGGACTTAGAGTCAATTATGTAACCTCAAGAATGCTTCCTAGCTAAAAGGCACAAATCTCTTCACACACACACACAAAAGAGGGAAAAAAACAAACAAATGTGGACAGCCCTGATTTTGGTAATAGATTGATCAATGAGGGGAAATGAGGCAGTAGTTATCATTTTCCAATCATGGACTCATGATGGTCTGAGGTGACCAGCTTTATTGGATGTTGTGTTTGAGAAGACAAAAGCCATAGTCCAAAGCCCTTCAAATAATTTCCCAGGCAAAAACAAAAGGTCCTCTCTCACTAATTTTCACCAGATCTGACACCACTGCCCTGTTTGGGCCAGATTCCTTTCCTGTCTACCTACCTGGCCTTCCTTCTCCTCAACTGAAGCTCACTAGAACTAGAAAGATCACAAAACCCATGCAAGGAAACAAGTTATGGTGACTTCTTAGACTAAAAACAATGCCGAGGCATGAGACCTCAACAGATGTATGCGTCTTCTGCTCCAGTTCATTGTGAACTTTTGTAACTTAATCACCCTTAATTTGGGTTCTCGGTGTTACACATTCTGTACGTCTTTGCTTTATTCTTCTATACATTTTAAAGCAAGTGAATTCATAAAGCTTACATGAAATGAAAAGTGAGTGCCGAAAACAGTGCGTATGCAGGGAATTAACCTCCCCGTTGATTCGACTACGTAGCTATTCTCAATAATTGAAGCGAAGGAGCGGCTGGATCTGAACATCTTCCTCCCGCCCGCCTTCATCCCCCTCGGGGCAAAATCATGTAGAAGGGCCAACTCGAGCCAGGAAGAACGAAAGCACAAAACAGAAAACGAAAACATACAATAAAATCTTAAATTTAATTTGCAAGTGAACAAGCTATAACAACAGTGCTATTACTCGATCTGTATTTCCCCAATACCAGAAAATATAAAACAACAAACAACAAGCAACTAACATAAATTCAAGGATCCTCCCTCTCCAAAGGTACTATATATAATAACATCACCATTGTCATCATCATCATCTATGTCTAGATCACGGGTGTCTCTTGCTATACAAATCTAACAAAAAAGGGTCCAAAAGAAAAGAAGAGAAAAGAGCTGATATTGCTAAGGATGATGATGATGATAACAACAAAGGTAACAAACTTCTCACTTAGGACAAAAGAAGTATTAATGGCAACAACATATATAGTAAATCACCTGCCCGTTACGAACTCTTCCACTGGTTGCAACACAGCTAGCTAACACTTCTGCAGTATTGATCTTCACTTCCATATGCTAGCTAGCTTTTCGAGATTCGCTCGGAGATGAACTTACCGGCCGATTTAGCTAGTTGGATATAGGGTTTGGCCCGCTTGGAACTTCATGAGCCCCTGCCCCAAACTCTCTACCAACTGTAGAAGAAGAAGATGCTCTTTTATGGTGTGAGTTTTGGGTACTTTTGGGGTGCAAGCTGTTCGTTTTCGTCGAAGAATCCGAGCCGAGAAGTTCATGCCTTAGGGTTGGATTTATGTTTGTGGAAGATGGTTTTAGGGTGAGGAAGATTGTCATGAGTAGGAGGGCAAGGAAGAGAAGAAAAATGGAGTAGTGTGACCTTGTGGATGTTGTGTTGCTTTGAGAGATTGAATTGGTTTTGTGTGTTGCCATGCACTCTGGAATTATAATAGGAAAAAACCTGCACCCCCCAATAGAACACAAGAGATCAATATCCATGAACCAATATACCACCCCAAGTCTAAGAATTAGGGGGGAAGAAAGGGAGGAGAGCAAAAGGAAGGGAGAAGAAGGTTCAGCAAAAGTGGATGGAATGGAAAGGAGCGGTTTTGAAATAATACTAATTGCATTTATACACATTAGGTACTGTTGTTGAGAACCAACACAAACCAACTAATAATCAACATGGAAGCCCAAGGTCTAAAAGAAAACTAATTAAATTTTAAAAGTCCTCCTGCCTTGGCAGAGTTAATTATATACATATGAGGAGTGGTGTAATTAAGTTACCACTTTTTAGGACATTATGTACCAAAATAACTAAATGACTCCATTATATCACTATTCATGTGAGGCGAGATTGAGTTTTCGGTTCAGTTTTTAAAGCGACAATGAGATACGAGATGTAATATTTAAAATTGTTCTTCATGGGTGGACTAGTTAACATATATACTTTGATCTCGTCAAACCACCAAGCACGTATATATGCTCTCAGCCCAACTAAGCCAAGTCGGGCGATAGAATCCAATTCAAAATCATCAAAATGAAGTAGAGACCCACAAGACAAGTATTAGTATTTTTTATTTTTTCTCTGCGCGAATGTATCCTCAACACGCTCTCTCACATGTGACCGACCGAATTTCGTACGAGCGAACCAAATACGTGTATGCATTAAACTGAATAGCAGTGAAACTTATCGAACGCGTGTCTTATAATCTTATGATTCCAGCAGAGACATGAGAGATAGAGTTGTATGGAATAAAGGAGATTTATCTTTGAAAGGAAAAAAGGCAAATGGCAGCAGGAGGAAGAAGGAAAGGGAGGTGGTGGAATGGTGGCTTTTTCTTGCTTGGCCGGTTACCCAAGAAATCTTTACTTTGACTTGGGAGCCAAACCTAAACATTGGAAAATTGTTTCCTTGGTATACCTTGCCTTTGCTTTGCTTTTCTTTTATCAAATGTAATGTCCCTCTCACTCCCCCATCTTGAGCGCGTACCAGTTTGAAGCCGGCCCCTCCACCAAGATTTAAAACCTCGCTCTAGTAGGGACAAGGGGGAATGTAGTTCCATTACATTGAACTTTGGCCTTTAATTTAAATAAGTCAGCTAGCGTGGCACACGCGATGCGTGTTCAAAAATAAAGTTGATAATATCAATTTTGTTAAAAAAAATTAAGCATTCATTATGTATAAGTGTTTATTATCACATTTGGTAAAATGAATCTTAAATTGCAGAAAAATAAGTTAGCCATGCGTGTGGCAAAATGAGTTAGCAAAATATTATCATTATATGAAACTTAGATTTAATTTTAACTACACTTTTTTTAATGAATTTGAAATTATTAAAACCAAACATGTGCAAAGATAAAGTTAGCATTAATATGCTATTTTTGTAATATCAAGTTTGGGCTTTATAATTTATTCTAACTATATATTTTTAATGAAGTTTAAATTATAAAAACCAAACATGTCTTTATAGGTAGTTATTTAGGATTTGTATTTTGTGTCATTTTCTAAAAAAAATCTTGAAATATCACTTGTCACAATTCTAGATAAGTAGTTAGTAATACCAAAGGGGTGTTACACTAAAACAGGTTTTTCTTTTATATATAGTATAGATAGATAAATAGATATAGATTTAACTAGAAGGGAAAACAACAAGGTAAGAGTAAATAAAAGATAAATTCACTTGTGGTGTTTTATGAAGTGAAAGGGTAACCTAAAAGACTTTTTTAGAATCTCCAACCCATAGCCCTCGTTGATATCACTAGGGTAACACTAGTTCTCGGTTGATGGTTGACCATTAGACTATTTCCAAGTGAAAGTCAAACACAGAATGTATGGAAGTACATGACTCGTGCATCATACTTTCTCGAGACTATCCTAACTTGAAAGGAATCAAAGAGTTTGGATAAATTAGTCGATTATAGACGTATTGGAGATAAAACTTTACCTAATAGCCTAAGGGTGTGTTTGATAACGCAATTAAACACTTAAAATTTAAAATTTTTAATGATTTTCAATTAAATGCGTTTGATAACGCTAAACCTTGTATCACTTAAAAAATTAATTCATACCAAAAATAGACTAAACTTTTAAGTCAGGGTGGACTTACTTAGGGGCTGTTTGATAAAACTAAAAATTAAGTGCTGAAAACGTTAAGCGCTGAATTTATAAAACTGAAAACTTTAAGCAACTGAATTTTTACTGAAAAATAAGTTAACCTGTTTGGTAAATAAAAAACAAATGTCTGAAAATTGTTCAATTTACAAATTAATCCGTTTTAACAAAATTATGCATTTATTTATGTACTTAATAACTTTTTTTCGGGCAAAATCGTGTTAATGGTGGCGGCAGCGGCCGCGAAAAAGTGTCAATGGTGGCGGCAGTGGTGGGTGAAGATGTGGTGTTGGTAATTGTGGTATTAGCAATATGTAGCGACATGGTAGTTATGATAGTGGTTGTAGTGTGGTGAATATTTAGATGATTTTGACAGACATGAATGTGGTGATTGTGGTAATGATGTGATGGAGTGGCGTTTCCTCGTGGTGATGGTGGTAGTAGTGGCAAGGTCTTAGGAATCGTGATAGTGGTAGCAAAAGGGAATAATAGTTGTGGTGGTGATTATAGTGTGGTAAAAGCGGTGTCGCCAGTAAATTAATTGAAGCGGCATCATAATGGTAATTATTCTTAGAATTAAGTGATAAGCATTAAGAAAATCCTAATTGCAGCTACATTTTAATCATCTCACTTAGAATTAAGTGATAAGCATTAAGAAAATCCTAATTGCATCAAAAAATCAAGCAACACCCATATAATAAGCACCATGAGAAAACAAAGAAATCATGTAGCTGCAATTGTGGCTGGAGTATACGTGAGAAGAGATTGTTGCTTCGGCTCAATCTGGAGGAAGAAGAAGAAGAAGAGACAGTGAAACAATCGGGAAGAAGATGAGTCAAATGAGGAGCTATTGAGGACAAATTAGTCACTTATGGGTTAAATATTTTAATGACCTACCATTGAGCGTTTTCAGTGATAAGTCAGCTATGAATGACTTAAAATATTGGCCTTTAATTGACTTGCCACTTATTACTTTAAGTGATGGAAAAAGTTGGTTATCAAACGCATTTAATTTTAAATCATTGAAAATTTTCAGTTTTAAGTGCTGAATTGGGTTATCAAACACATCTTTAATGTTGATCACTTAATTCTAAGTGAGATGGTTAAAAGTTCTTTAACATATTTTTACATAAAAATAATAATTATCACCATGATGCCGCCTCAATAAATTTGTTGCCAACACCGCCTCCACCACCACAACCATTATTTCATTTTGCTACCACGACCTAGTCACCATCACCACCACCACCACCACCGACAACATCACAAGGACAACGCCTCCTCCACCATACCGTCGTTGTTGTCACCACGTCCATTTCCGTAAAAAAACATTTAAAGATTCATGTCGCCGCATATCGCTATCATCACAATTACCAACACTACGTCTTCACGGATCATTACCGCCACCATTGACTCCTTTTTGCCGCCGTCGCTGCCGCCGTCACCACCACTACTACTCCATCATCACTGCCGCCACCACCACCACCACCAACACGATTTTAACCTCCTAAAAAAAGTTACAAAGTACATAAACAAATGTATAATTTTGGTAAAACGGATAAATTTGTAAATAAACAATTTTCAGACATTTGCTTTTGGTTTACCAAACATGTTAACTTATTTTTCAGTAAATATTCAGCCGCTTAAAATTTTCAGTTTTACAAATTCAGTACTTAACTTTTTCAGAACTTAAATTTCAGTTTTATCAAACAGCCCTTAAGTTAGTAATTCATCCTTCATTATGAATCGACATACACAACACAACTCATTGCTACGCTAACTTCTAAGGAATTCTTAAAAGCTTATGAACCGCAACAATCAAGAACGTGTTAACAAATATCTTCCTTGACATGTGTACCTTACATCACATTTTTTTCTTGGGTGGGGTGGGAGGGTAGGGAGGTTGGTTTAGAAGGTACTAGCTTGTAAGTCAATCGAGACTAAATCTTCTCCTTGTGCAATCTTCTATGAGCACCCCATCGGCTTAAAGCATTCTAAGAAACACATTCCCCAGGAGTGCACTATATGTCACTACTAGAGATCCCTATTGAGTTGAAATTGCTGCCTTCAAGTGCCATCATGAGGTTAGTCACAGGACCACACCGTAGCCTAACCTTAACAATCACTTCACAGTGGCACATCGCTACAACACAACATTGTTGTTGCGCCAAGACACCAATCAATTAAGATTGCCAAACTCCCCCGAGAGCACGACCCATAACATCACATATACAAGGTCAAGGATCTTTATGCACAACCCGCGGGTAAGAAACAAAACAACAACAAAAAGAGGACAGGCAGGGTAACACCTTATGTGAATAGTCCGTCTCAAAACCATGGACTTTTATACCGCTTGTCAGGGAGCCGTAGAGTTGGACAAAGGAATCGATACATACCACGGGAGTCCGACATTTTTCCTTAACACCTAACCTTGTTTTGTTTAATTCTAATCTTACAAGTAGCAGTGGGTACACAAATTTGGAGGTGTGGCTCGTGGGAGTCAAGTGCTTTAGAATGAGAGTGAGTCTAAGACACAAGTTTATGCTTCTGAAAATTGAGTGTGCAAAAAAGAGCACACGGAAAGCAACGCATCGTATTCTCTCATTTGTGAAAGAAAGCTAAGTCCAAGCCGAATGCTTCGCTTGTCTCCATGATGGGAGGTGAATGGGGTCCCCATGACCTCGGTATATACATGTTCACTGGAAAGGGTGGTACGTTCAGGTCAAATCTGGAATTTCACTCCCTGGTTCCTCCCTTTAATGAGTGGCTCATTATCAAGCTTTTCGTCTTTTACTTCGGCATTTCCCAAAGATAACGTGTTGCGTGTAGGACATTGAGGATCTCCTTTTTGGGTATCCGGAGATTTTGAGTATTACCCTTTTCTCTCTCTCTCTCTCTCTCTCTTAGGTTAAGAGAGAAATGAAGTTGAGAAGATTTCAATAATGTCATTGGTATTTGCTTGTTAATGTATCCGTTGAGAGAGTTTTGTTTTCGTTCGATGTCCGAAAAAAGAGTCATCAGTATGACCATTTTTAGCCTTTTCCCCCCTAAAGAAACAGTTGAGACTGTTGCTTTGATGTGCTCAACAAAGATGAAAAACAAGGATGGAAAGAAAGCGAAAAATGAGAAATAAAACATCCCAACTAAAGTTACAAACTTTGGCCTAGACAAGAAACCAACCCCTCATGTGTTGGTTTGCAAGCTTCCACAACATCTAGTTTGCAAAAGTCAAAGGAGTGAGCCTTCAATAGTTCAATGTATAATTGAGTCGATGACTGGCTAACCACCAAGAATTCAGGATGCTTTCAACTTTTAACAGATAAGACAACCCCTCATGGGTTCCTTTGTTAGGTAAGCAGCAGAGCAAACTATCTGTCCATCCGTTCACAAATTAGCAGCAAGCCCAAGAAAACATTCACTATTCTGACCAAAAATGTCAACAGATTGAGGTAAGCACTCAACCTAGATCTCAGTGACCTTACGTTGATACATTAATTAATACCATATCTAGGTCATTATTGGACTCATGGAGAACATAATACTGTAGGCATCTCTAAACCTTAGACGTCAATCCTAGTGAAATTTATTCCTAGTGAAACAGAAAGGTTCAAGGCACACAACACATTCATATTTAACTTGTAAACTTTGTGATACCTTCCTTTCGACTACTTCTGCCAAAAACAAGAAACCCTAAAACAGCCCATTTGAGGTGGCAAGTTGAGGTATGAGATGGGGATGTGACCTAAAGAAGGCATAACCCAATGAGCAAGCTAGAAGACACAAATAGTCAACAAAGTCTTTTGTTTTTCCTATTGACAAAACCTTCCAAATGGACACCCCTTTATTCTTTGATGAACAAGTAAGGAGGAAAGAAACCGAATTCCCACCTCTAGATGGGAGAAGAAGTTGCAAAGTAAGCAGGTTTAGGTATAAGATTCACTTCCAAAAGCATGTAATAATAGCCATTCCTCATCTTCTTCATTCTTCGTATTCTTTTCCCACTTATCAAATTGGACATGATTATGGGGAAAGGTAGCCTTTATTTTTAGCTACATGTTACCCGGACCTCTTTATCAGGGTCCACCCGAGGCAAAATCAAGTTTTCCACAATACCAACTTACGAAAAGTATCTGCTTAAAGTATTTTGTATGAACCCGTTGTGATATATAAACAGGTCAAAGAGCCATTGCCCCTTTCCAGGCGCAGTTTCAGTAAATTTTCAAAACATAGGTCCTACTTGCCATCCCAACACAATAATAGTCAATCCTATACATGATAGATGCCATTTATTAAAGAATTTATGGACATCTTAACAGCCTTCAATATACAATACTCAATCGGTGGCAGTGGAGGAATGAGGTAATGCAACTTTTGGTAGGGTTGAAGTCATCGGTTTGTTGACTCGGAACGGGAGAGAACGCGAGAGTGCGAAGGCCGTTAAAGTTGACACGTATTTAAAAGTGAGTGCGAGAAAGGCAACGCAAGAGCGAGGGCCAAGAGTGAGGGCGTTGTCAAGCTTCATAAGGATCTTTTGACTTGGGGTAAGGTCGATCACGTGGTGGCATGCATACTATATGTATAATGTTTAGTGCCTTCGGAAAAGAAAGGCTTTGGCAATGGTAAAACAATCATGGATCAATTAAACCAAATCCGCAAGCTAGCAAAAGGACATGAAAGGTGAGTGGCACTTGCATGTGTTTCCCTGTCTAGCAAAGACGTAGAATACAAAGTTGCAAAGACAAAGTCGTTGGTGATGCAAGTGGGTAATGGAGATAACACACGTAACCTGCCACATGCATGCTATTTAATTGCTAAATGATTCACACATTCACACATGTATGTGTGCTGCGTAGTGTGTCCCAGTCTTGCAACAATGCCAGTGCCGTAGCCCCTACTTGTTTATGAAAGCTTATATCCAACATTGAATGATGTCCAATGATTTTATGTGATTGATAACTGATATTCATAATATTACTTACCATTTCATAAGATAGTGAAGTTTTGATTTTTCTGCTCCATGCTATTTCTCAATCGTCTCTCGCCATCTCGTCCACTTTTGCTCCTCAAAAAGTTCAAGATAAGGTTTCACTGGTAAAGGGCTTGTTTGGTTTGAAAAGCAAAAGCGAGAGCGTGCAAAATAGACGCACAAGATTGAGAGCTAAAGCATTTCCCACTTTACAAGAACTTGATAACTTACGCAAGAAGACAATGAAGATGCACCATGATGCATCTTCATCTTTATATGATGAACCTGTAAAACTTGACGCCACTACTTATCGTTAAACCTCAAATTAAAGGTTTAGAAAGGCAATCGAGAAGACGATGAAACCATATTTCAAAACATGTGTTTACATGAAAATGATAGGCAAATGTGAAATTCTCGAGAAAAATAAAAAGCAAGTGAGATATATTTTGCGCTTTGCAGCTGTAACCTAACATTTCTCATGTTAATTACATTTTTGGATTATCTCAGTGAAAAGTGACGCTTCAAGTGGGAGGCCCATACTTTTTAGAAAGGTTAAGACACTAAGAATTGATTAGACCCTAATAAGAAGTTCATAGAGAAAGGGTTTCGTCTTGTAAAGATGGTAGGGCACAAGAAAATCTTCCATAACGTACTTTTGCTTTTATGTTTTTTCAAAAATCTATTTTTACAAATGTGCCTATCGTTTTCCCTCTTTTCCGGTGTTTCCTCCATTTGCCTTCACAGAAATTAACACGTGAAGACGCAAGACTTGCACCTAGCCATACATTATTGATATGTACAGACAGGCAAGCAACTTATTTTTGATTTAAAATTTTGAGGATCTCACCTAAACTTCACAAAAAATGGAGCAGAGAGTAACAGAAAAAGGAAAAAACAGAAACAAAACCCACCAAAACTAGTGCTGGTCAAATCAAATACTGTGATACACAGTTAACAGTTTCATCTTTCTTCTGTGCAACGCACTAAGAACCTAGCGAACTAAGGGCGTACGTTTACCATATTCGTTTTTTATTTTTTGCGATGATGATAAAATAGTTTCATTTTTTTCTGTACTTTTACCATTTTCTGTTTTCGTTTTGGGCAAAATTATTAAAACAGTGACAAACTTAAGAAGACGTAGCTGAAATTTTTCGGCGAAAATTATAAAAGTACATGAACGTATTTCTAACTGAATACGAAAATTATGAAAATGAAAATAAAAAACGGATATGATAAACATACGGGTAAACATCACCAAGAACAGAAACATTAAGGGCGGCCGGGGCTGGTGCAGCACGGTTGATGGTATTTTCCAGAAAACACCAAGGTCATACCTTCGGTACAAGCTTTTTTTCCAAGACAGGCAGCAAGGCAGCCTTATTGGCACTCCTAGTAGTACTTATAAAATACGCGCACACGATCAGTACAAGGTACTATCATGTAAAGCTGTGCAGGGAGGAACATTAGCACATTAGAGAGTGCCAATAGGACTACCCTTTCAACAAATCCGGGAGTCTTTCATGCATATGTATGATGAAACCGTGGTGGTGTTGACGTCGAATAATACAAGATCCTATTGTAACCAGTGTCTGAGTGGCAACTTGTCAGTCAAAACTCCACCTTGTATAATGTATTGTTATTAGACTGGGCCAGCCAACTTTCATAGCGTCTCTTATAAAGAGGCGTATTGCTAACAAAAAAAGGGATTAAAGATGCAACTATTATCATATGCTAAGCATTGCCACTGTCGTTTAAATGCAAGTGTTGCATAACTTCAGTATCCACTTAATTAGTAGGTCTACGGCAGCTATTCAATTTCCATTACAAGAATTAACATAGTTTCAGAACACATCAATCATAGTCATCCTTGACAATTTTTGCTTCCATCAAAAGTAGTCATGTCTCGACACTCAAAAATATAAATCCAGCTTGCATGAAGATTAACATCAGAGAAACCGACTTTAACAACCATAATACAAAATTGAGCAAAAGTTGAGCAAAAGATGCAAGGACACGTCACCATTCTACAAGTGATGTGCAATTATATTGTGGCCAAATAGCAGAAAATGAAAATTGCAATGAGCAAGAAAAGAAGTGCTCGCTGTACCTCACTTCCACCGAAGAGACTGCCTTATCCCAGTACAGATAAGTCCTAATGATCGTCCAATCAAGTAAACTAGAAAGAACGAGACAGCATCACTGACTTTAGCAACTACGGTTCTTATCAACGGCATTGTAATATCAGTCAATTCTAGGAAGAGACTGTAGTAATACCTCCTGCAAAATGAAATAATATAATTGTAAAATGACTAGGTGGCAATATCCTCTCTGAGCTTCCAAGAATGGAGAAGGAATAGTCTCGGCCATTTGATGCAGCCTAAACAGGTGATGAATTTTCTGTGTAGGTTTGCGGGGATTTGATTGGGGTATGCAAGAGTTAGAAGAAAGATACTACAGCCTCAATGTACTAACATATGACTTATCAATTAATTCAGGTACCAGGCCATCAGGATCAAAAATCAGCGTAATATGCTAAAACGCGATGAGTGAGAAGCAGGAAATAGCGCCTTATACAACTACATTGGGTCAAACCATAAAAAGCGATCGTGATGTCACACATAGAGTCAATGGCAACTGCCCTAGTCCTAACCCAGCACTCACCAATTCAGATGCTAACCAAGCAGATTCTTCAAACCCACTCACATATGTTCTCCAGAAATAATTTAACCACCTCAACAAAGTTTTAAGGGTAAAAAACAGGAACACCCCCTCAAGTAACAACTAGTGGTGACTCGGTCCCTCAACTATTTAACCCGACGGGTACACCTCTTCAGGTCATCAAACCCGAACACACTTAGAAAACGAATAAAAACAGCATGTGCTACTTATAAGCATCCTTTAAGACAATAATGTCCTCAACCATTTGGACACAAAAACAATAGAAAACCGCCTTAGAACTCATACCAATAGGATCCCAAAAAAGAAAGAAAAATTATCTCGTAGTAATGCATGCTATTGCTGGCCATAATGCCTTTCAAAGCAATTACACTCTCTCTCAATCTTGATGCCTACCAACACGTTGTACCTAACATGTATGTGTTTGTCTACGATTATGTGTATGTATGGATATGCAATTATGCAATGATATATCGGCTTCCATCTCACGTTTTGCACAATTGCTTTCCTCTTACTTTCCAATTTTGCCTAAGTATAAATGTGTATGTCCCCCGAAAATTCTAATTCTGCACAAACTTCTCCTATATACACAAACAAGAAACCCAAGAAAAATCTGCAAATCATTTATTACCCCCTTCATCAATGTTGCAGTGAGATTTACCGCCATCAAGTCAGATGTACGCCACCTTTGAGTTTTTTCCATTGACACCTGATCATTTTAGTGGTGATGGGGTCAGCGATTTGATGAGAAATAGACGAGTTTTTAGGTGGCGGCTATGGAGTGAGGGTGGGGGTTTTGGTGGAGGCTTGGATCGTGGTGGCTGATGTAGTGTGGCCGGTGAATTTCGGTGAGAGGGGTGTCCATTTTGCTCGGGATAAAAGGATAAACGGATGAGGTATATTGAGCGTGAAATTATATAAGCAGAGAGAAAATTCAGGACATCAGATGTCAAGCGGGAATGTTTGTCAATGGGTTCATTAGATGGAGGGTTAGTGGAGGGGAAAATTGTCATTCTACATTTCTGTTAACCAACGTCCAAACTGAGTCAGGTGATGGACTTACTTGACACGAGTTGTAGTTTAGGAACTTACAAGCCAAAAGTAGTTAGTTGAGGGGGTAGTACTGTATTTTATCCAAGTTTACAAACTTATTTATTTTATTTTTTTGGGCCTCTTTTTTCATTTAAACTATGTACCAAATGCATGTATTATTTTTCATTAGATTGATGTTCAACTTGAACAGGATGAGAGTGCTCAAGATTTCAGGGGAGTCCAAACCTCGCTGTGCTGCAATGTTCTCAGCATTTGAATGACGTATAAGTCAAAAATCTACTTCAGAGGTTTAATATTAATGATATGTTCACTTGTAATTTCAACCAGATAGTTCCCCCAGATCTCACATGGAAATTCAGCTTTGCTAGTAAACAAAATTTCAAACCAAACTTTCGAAAACAGATAATAATGGTCCCTTTCTAGTTGTTTTTATGATTTCGATCTAGTTTCATATGATCTGGACTGTGATTTCACCCGAGAGCACATATTTGCAACAGTCACCCATATGGACCTATAGCCAAAAGCAAATCCCAGTACCTACAACAGATTATTGAAGAGTATATATCCTGTGCAAAAAGGTTGTGCGTGCAACAACAAATCCCAGTGCCTATAATAGATTATTGAAGACCACACATCATGTGCAGAAAAGTTGTGCGTGTCACTTCAATCCAGTTTTGAAACTGTGTACCCTGCATCTAGTTCAGGTAGAAAAGAATGGGGCAAGAGATAAACATACCACCCAGTCAAAGCCCTTAACTCCCTGGTGCGCTTGACAGGTATAGAGATGTAGCTGATCACAGCAAAACGTGATGGAGATGATTCAGGTAGAGATTCTCTCATGCTAAGTTTCTTCCACCAGCTAAAATTATCAGTCTCACTCTTTCTGGGTTCCTCAACAAGTTGAGTTTGAAGAGTGCGCAGGTCAAATCGATCCTCATACATTGACGCAACTGCTTCCATGTTCTGATACAACCATTGACTCAACACCACCTGTTAACAAAGCAAAAATTGTTTAATGTAGCTTTTTAAGATTGTTCAAACAGTTAAACTATGTACCAAATACATGTATTATTATTCATTAGATTGATGTTCAACTTGAACAGGATGAGAGTGCTCAAGATTTCAGGGGAGTCCAAACCTCGCTGTGCTGCAATGTTCTCAGCATTTGAATGACGTATAAGTCAAAAATCTACTTCAGAGGTTTAATATTAATGATAAGTTCACTTGTAATTTCAACCAGATAGTTCCCCCAGATCTCACATGGAAATTCAGCTTTGCTAGTAAACAAAATTTCAAACCAAACTTTCGAGAACAGATAATAATGGTCCCTTTCTAGTTGTTTTTACGATTTCGATCTAGTTTCATATGATCTGGACTGTGATTTCACCCGAGAGCACGTATTTGCAAAAGTCACCCATATGGACCTATAGCCCAAAGCAAATCCCAGTACCTACAACAGATTATTGAAGAGTATATATCCTGTGCAAAAAGGTTGTGCGTGCAACAACAAATCCCAGTGCCTATAATAGATTATTGAAGACCACACATCATGTGCAGAAAAGTTGTGCGTGTCACTTCAATCCAGTTTTGAAACTGTGTACCCTGCATCTAGTTCAGGTAGAAAAGAATGGGGCAAGAGATAAACATACCACCCAGTCAAAGCCCTTAACTCCCTGGTGCGCTTGACAGGTATAGAGATGTAGCTGATCACAGCAAAACGTGATGGAGATGATTCAGGTAGAGATTCTCTCATGCTAAGTTTCTTCCACCAGCTAAAATTATCAGTCTCACTCTTTCTGGGTTCCTCAACAAGTTGAGTTTGAAGAGTGCGCAGGTCAAATCGATCCTCATACATTGACGCAACTGCTTCCATGTTCTGATACAACCATTGACTCAACACCACCTGTTAACAAAGCAAAAATTGTTTAATGTAGCTTTTTAAGATTGTTCAAACAGTTCGAATAGACCATCACAACCAATGTACAATTATGTATCTGACACAAATCTACAATCATTTTTGTTAGCCAAAATCTTCTACGGGCCATACAACCCGGCTAAAAATTAAAAGAATAGAGGACTTAAAGAACCACATCCCTCTATACAAAATTCTGAAACTTCTTGGGAAAAATACCCAATATGCATGTATTTCAATAATCGGTACTTGGCGAAAACGTAATAAAAGCACTAAATGATTGAATGTAACTAAAAAGTTGAGGACAGTTCCTCATGAAAAGGTCTTCCAAAATCAAAATGGACCAGACTGAAGTGCTAATTGCTCACTACTCTTTTATTTTTAATGGTAGAAGACTACATTTTCTGACTCCAGGACATAAGAGCCCTGCGAACTTGAGCTTATAAAGTCACTGAACCAAACTAACAATAAAGGGAGGCCAAGGTTACAGATTAAAGGTAGCTGGTTCAAAGAGGCAAAAACTCGTATAGGCTTCCGACCGACCTATTCAGATTTCCAAACCTATACATGGAATGAATAGTCGAAGTTCCTTCAAAAGATATAGAGCAGATATCTGTAGGCAAACAGATGCAAGCAAAGGCAGCAGAGTCCTTTCCAATCTGATCCTTCCTTCCTGTTGAATCGGACTGGGAAGAAGGCGTTTAGTAAAAAAAAAATTCGCGTTTCCATTTCCTTTTTGGGAAGAGAAAAAAGTATTTGGATGTGAGTTCCATTTATATTTCAGACAACCAGATTCTCATTTTAGACCAAATGAAAAGGAAAACTCGACAACACAAAATGAGAAACCATAAAAGGTGATTCTATTCTTTTCTGCCACACGGTTCTTTTTGGTTTAGTGAAGTTGGCACTTCAACTTCTACTGCGAGCGCAAAAGAAATATCTTAGACTTCTTTTAGAGATATAAGATCAGAGATAACGAACACATCCATCACCATGCCAGCCGAAGAAGAGACCTATCTTCTTCCTCTCACCAAGCCAACCGACAGCGTCATCTGCCATTTTAGACCACATCTAAAACCTCCAAAAGTCAACCTAGAAACAAGATCACGGACATTTTTCAGTGCAATCCATTTGGAAACTTCGGCCACCACAATAGACATTGAAGATTAGACATTGGTGACACATCTATCATCAAAGGGCTGAAATCGGCAGGGGTGCTGTCTATGGTGTGAGATTGAGACAACGATTTGGCCTTGTGGACGAGATGACACGGGGGATAGGCAGCGGTGGCACATCCATCGCTTCTTTCTTATTTCTCAATTTGGGTGAATGTGAAGGGCTTGGGTTTTTTCGATCTGGTGAAAAATCTGGAAATTTTGGTCGTAATTTAATTGAGTATTCAGGGTGCTATTTCTCAATGCTACAAAGTAAAGAAAGTGGTGCTCAGTGGTGGGTGGCGGCTGTTAGTCAATTGCAGAAGGTGTGTAGTAAGTTTCAAAGTAAAAGAAACGGTAAGAAATTAGAAAGCATGTTTCATGTCCTTAAAAAAAAACGGTAAGAAAAAGAAACGGTAAAAGAAGCATACAAATAACCAAATACATTCCAGTGTTTCCCATAAAAGAAGTGGAATAGAACTATGTTTCATGTCCTTAAAAAAAAAGAATACAAGAATTACCATGTGATTCCTTTGATTCCAATGTACAGAACAAAACGTGATTGAGTCACTAGAAGAAGAATGGGCCATATTTTCCTTCCGGAATGCATGTATATGTAGCTTTCCAAGAAGCTGAGGATGACTCATGAAATTCTGGTCTTGAAAATGGCAATTATAATGACTCTTCATTTGCACTTGTGTTCTGAGCCATGGTGGACAGAGCTAACATCCGAGAGAAAACACGTCCATAATTTTAACCTTGGGAGGAGTCGTTCTTCGAGCTTTTACATGCTTACTCCCAGATTGACTTCACGATCCATGTGTTTGGCTTTTTATGTCACTGATCCTTTTGGTAATCGAGCAAACTGGGCCTAATGACCTACCAAGAAAATAGTTAGTACCTACTTGGCTAGCCCTTTTGAAGGAGGCAATGCCCTCCAGCAGGGCCGTGTTCTGGCTCGTTAAGATGGTCTCAAAAGCTCAGATCGGGTCTATCTGGCCGAGTTCATGGAGGTTGGAAAGCAGATTCCGATCAGCGGGTTGCCAGTACTATCAGACTCCCGTCAGAGGGGAAGATTTTGGGCTATATGTAACAAGGTTAAGATTGGGCCCTAGTGGGGATGCTAAGGATAAAGTAATTGACTTGTAACAGCCCATCCCACACTTCTTATGTGTAAAATTCGGATATGGCCTCAAGAATACTACCCTGTAGCACCCCTACTTGGATAACCCTTGGGCCGGGGGGGTAGGGTGTTGTTCAATTGGCTTGCTACATTACCAGTACCTATGGAACAAGCCTTCAGGAAAGAGAATTAGAGACGACAGCAGAGAGTGGAGGTTGGAAAGGGATCGAGAAAGAGGAGAGGCAGTAAAAATGTTTACCAAAAAGAGGGTGCAAGTGTCTTCAAGAGCAGTTCTAAGGAGAAAGATGAGAAAAGTCAAGATAGCCATGCAAACATATATATATATATATATATATATATATATAGAGAGAGAGAGAGAGAGAGAGCAATGCTCCTAAGCTCATTTCTGTCTTCTCTAGCATTTTGGGCAGATGGAAGGCCTGATTTTAATGATGCCTGTTTGGAACTTCTACCCTTCGTGCAAGTTGATTACCCCCTCTGGCCTTTTTTGTGGAAAAATTGTTGTACTTACAGAAAAATAATACTGCTTTTAGTAGTTTGAGCCTTTTGATTACCGAGGTCAACTAATATGAATCGTCTCCTCATACTTATTAAGAGCACGCCCAGGAACAACCTTAGCCCTTCGCTTAGAACTAGGCGTAGCCCCTTAAGGGAAGACAACACTTTGTGCGCTTAAGCAATAAGCCAGAAGCCCCTTGGAAGCGAGCATTTTCATAATCGGTCTAGAGCCCTGTAAAACAAATGATTTTAATTTTTTTTTTACTTCCTCACTATAGAACAAAAAATGCCCTCCATCCATCCCTCCCTTGATCCCTCTATCTATAATCATCATTTTCTATTTGACATACCTCCCTATTTAAAACCCCACAGTTGTTCAATAAAATGCCAATCATTGTGCTACATCTATGAATATATAGTTGAATTTGTTGGTTTCCATATAATATGAATATACTTAGAAATTTGTGGTATGCTGCACTTCTCTTCGATTAAGGCGGCGCTTGCACTTTGGCCTGGGCTCAGGGGGCCTTTGTGCTTTACATGCGCTTTAAATAACTAATTGAATTCCTTTCTCCCAGCCTCAGTCAGGATCTTGACTGGTCTTCATTTCAAATGTAGCACACAGATGGGTTGGCTTGTCAAACAAAAGGTACCCCACGACTAGTAGTCCTGCCAAAATTCCTGCATTAACTGTAGTTGCCCACTTAATTGTACACGCATACCACTCCATCCTTAAATCTTGCATACAGATCATGTTCCTGAACTTATCCTGTACAGCTAAAGCACTCCGTCATATACAGGTACCGTCTAGAAAACTGATCACCCACCAACAAATATGAAGAATAGAGAACTAGGTCACAGAATCTTCAGGAGAAGCTATATGCATGAAAAAGCCAGATGCATATGCTGAGATAAGGGGAAAAAACATACTAAGAAAGGAGGGAGGGAGACCCCATATATCCCACAAAAAATAAACAAATTAACCTATAATACTTGTTAAGCTTGCAGCAGAAAACAACAGTACCTCATTGCGCAATCTTTGAAGTGCTCGAGTTGACAATGTGCATAAACTCAAACCAAGACGGTTCATTTCGTTTGACATGTTACCGTCAACAGAAATCAGCTCCACGTACATGCTAGCTATCCCATCTGCTAATGTAATCACCAAATCTTCTAGTAAAGAAACTCCATGAATGGTAAAGAAGCTATAGTCATAACAGCAATCCTGCCTGTTAGAACACAACATATAGTTAAAGTTATTCTTCCAATGACAGGCCAATTACAAAGCAACTTTTGCGTCGAACAGCAATGAAATCCGATGCCATAATGTGTAAAGCACGTGTGTTTCTTACTGTTGATATATGTCTTGTATTTATGTCCCACATCGGTTACTCAAAGAAGGTTGTAGGTTGGCCCTAAGTATATAAGGCATCTTGTCCTACATTGGTTGTCTAGAGAAGATCACTGCTTATCTCTAGGTATATGTAAGTTGTCTTATATTGTGTTTAAAGTCAAGAGAGAAGAGTCATTCTTTGAGTATGCAAACAATTGAGAGATACACGTGAGGATGTGTTGTAAATCTGACTTGTGTAAAATGGATTTTAGTTCTCTCAGATTTCTTGTGTTCTCTTGTTTGGTTATCATGTTCTATACATATTTATCTAGAGCGATTTCGTAACCCTTACAATATGACACAAATCACATGAATGGAACGGTTGTCGAAGAGGTATATTAGACACCACGTTAGTGAAGACAAGTCTGTTGCATAATCACGAATTCACTTAAAAGTTCGAGGAAAAAAAAAAGGAATCAAATAATATGTCCTAATGATCTGTTCCCGTTTTAGTTTAAAGCACTTTTTCCCACATAATTAAAAATTAGCAGTAGATAGAAGTGCTTAATGCTTCTTTGCCCTCTGAACAAATTAGCAACTGTATCCACTAGGTACCATCTACGTTACATGGACTTGGTGTCGGTGTCCGGATTGGATATGTGTCCGAGTCGGACTCGCCTATTTTGAAAAGCTGGGGATACAGGGACACGGATCCGAAAGTGGACTCAGACACGAGGACACAGCTAAAAATTTTAAGATACATATAATACTTTGAATGAGATTGAGTGTAAAAAATTACTCCCTCCGTCACACAAAAATTGATCATCTTTCCTTTTTGGGGCGTCCCACAAAAATTGTTCATTTCCAAATTAAGAAAGATTATGCAGGTACTTCTACATATTTACTCTTTTTACACTTTTTTTATTTCTATTTCTCTTTCCACATTGAAATCTCCATCAACTCATTTTTTCTCTCTTGACCCACTTTCTTACACTTTTTTATTCATTTCTTTCTCCACATTTAACACTCTACTAAGAGCATGTTTGGGATTGATTCTGAAAAGCAGAATTCTGCTTAAAATTTAATCAGTTTTCAAAATCAGATTTAATCTATTTTAAGCAGAATCGCTTTAATGTTTGACAAAAGTAGTTATAAATTAGCTTAAAGCAATAAAAGTGTTTGGGTAAAAAGTGCTTAAATCAGTTCCACGATAACAAAATGACTATAGAGTACACTTAATAAATAAATTTCTAATATCCCTTTAAAAAGGTGATTAAAAGATAACTTTCATTTGTGAATAATTATACTACATAAATAAATTATCAAAAAGTTATTTTCATTCACCTACAAAAGTTGTTTACTTTTTATTTTAAATTAAAAACACTCACGATCTCCCATCAGTGCTTATAGTACAATAATTTTCGTAAATTATTTAAAGGGTATGGGATGTTCTTTTGTGAGAGATATGAAAATAGTATGGTAAATTAGAAAGTCAAATCTGATTATGAGAAAAGTGATTATTTCATAATTCTCAATTTTCAGGATTATGGATTTAATTAGTTTTGAGCTTTTTGTGTCAGATTAAATCTCTTAATATGTTTTGCCAAACCCCCAAAAATCTGATATAATCTAGATTAAAATCATATTTGACAATTCCAAAATCAATCCCAAACACCCCAAACTCATTTTCTCTCTCCTTCTTATTGAGATATTTTTGGAACCTTACTGGGATAAGGTAAAGTTAAAAAAAAGGGACAAAAGAAAGAAATCCAGCCTGTCTAAACTCAAAAACCAAAGAAGATAGAAAACTCACATGACCATTGACTGTTGGCTGAAGCCTCCCCCCCCCCCCTCTCTCTCTCTCTCGTAAGTCCATGGGCAGATCTTCTTTGTTTTTTGACTCTCTTCTTCTTTTCCCTCTTCAAAATAATCAGTCTTCTTCTTCTCTCTCTTAAAAACCTTCATACCTTCTTCTTTCTTCCATTTATACCATCGCTCTCTGGTCGGAATGTTAACGCGGCGTATCCGTCCAGCAGATCATGGATCCGACACGGATACCATACCCGTGTCGACATCGCCCCTTCACCCCAAAGTGAAGGTTCCATGTAACATAGGGTACCATACAAACTGAAGTCATACTCCATAACGACCACAGCCCCACCAAAGCATGATGCCACCCTCAAAAAGCTAGACAGGTAGGTCATTATGAGTTTCTTGACAAGGTCATTAAAGGATAATTTTACACACGAACGTATCAGCCTGGAACGGGGCGTTACATACTTCATCTAGGCTACAATACAAAAACATTATTCATCACGGTTATTGTATGGTCCAACGCTCATAAGACTATATGCAAACCTTGTGCTAGGCACCCAGACAATGCACTTGTGGCAACGCACAAATAGTTACATACACTACAAACAATCACACACATATATTATTACACACTAATCACACGTATACGAAAAAGTGAGTATGAGGTGACACCTTAGGTAACTAATCTAAGGTGACCATTAGTAAACTCATCATGGAAATCATAATTTCAAAAATCAACATTTGGATTGCATCACCTAATGACAACGTAATTTCAAATCGATAGGTGGTCAAGATATGTCAGACTTGTAAGTACAAATTTTATAGCGTAAAACAACCATAGTTAACACTATTTGAACAAGGCACCTGAACTCAATGTAGATCGACGAGGACAATAACCTATTCAATTTTTTGGCATGGCACTTATCAAAGTGACCATTTTTTAGCAAGATTTTGACTCGTTCATATGCTTCAACTCCTTGAAAGCTCCATTTATAAGCTTAAAACTTGAGAAGTCTCGCTATTCCTCTATTTTGAGGGTCTTAATAAAATGGAAATCCAATAGATAGCAGACATGCATTCCTTAATTTGGTGCCTTTCCATAACAGGAGAGTAAAAGTAACTACGATTCGTCTGTCTCTAACGCTCTTGATCCTTCAGCAAAATCATCTGAGTACAAAATCGACTCAAACCTGACCGGTCCATTAAAGCAGTCCCTTTGAACGACCTCTAAAAATTATGAAAAGGGTGACGCCTAAATTTTGTGGGTCAATTATAAGGTATGAAGATCAAAGAGTTCTTGCATTGTCCATCATGCGCCTTCACAATTTTTTCGAACTCCTTACCTGATAAACACCAAACACACAAACGACTAATGTGATGATTCTTCTACAGCACAAAATAACACTCACATCTACACACAAGTTTTTCTAGAACATCTAAAACAGTGGTTCATTTTTCTCTTCATTTATGTGGAGAACCCGCATACAAAAGATGCCCAAAGCAGCAAGGAAATTCCCTGGCCAAGACATAAAACCAATTGCACAGATGAAACTATGTTCAAATCATCTAAAAAACAAAAAACATATCAGACCTTCCAGGAAACTCCCCCTTTATTCTCCTATAAATTCAGTATCTTGCATTGCATGCAACTACATTACATGGTGCATTAAAGGAACAACTTCATGTTGTGCTTATATATCGCATTTTCACAATCCCATGAAACATTAAATAATTGAAGATCTATTTTTAAACTATTTCAAACACAACATTCTTCGCAGATGATATAAAGAGATGAATGATTGACCAGCTAAACAGACCCAGATGCATGCACATGATACATGGAAGAAAAACCAAAATGATAACTAATTTACCTGAGAGAACCAAATCTAAGAACGCAAATTAATTCAGCATAAAGGTCCTCCTTGCCCAACTTTTTTATGTTTTGTAAAATAGAGTCATATCCGTTTAACTTCTCAACCATCGTAGAAAGAAGTGCCTGATAAACGGAAAAACAGTTCCATCTCAACACGGTAGCAACATCTGTACCCTTTTTTCTTTTCCCTTTATTCCGGGTGATAAGTAGCTAGTAGCAGCAGCATTTACAACACAATATGCTAACTTCTTCAAGGTACCTTGTCACAATCGCTGTTTCTCAAACAAAGCTCCTCCTTTAGCCAGCCCGTGCTTACAGACTGATAAGACTTCTGAATAATTTCAGAAAAAACCTTCAGCGGACTTAAAGTATCAGATTTTTCTGAGATGTTATCCACCTGTAAAAGTAAAAAACCTTCTATCAAATGACAGGACAAAACAAATTTTATATCTCCAGAAAGTAATAGTCTTGTCAAGATGCTGGCCTACAAAGCTCACTTTGACAAGGAATAAGAAAGAAGACAAGGCGATATTGTGATAAACATTAGTTATGGACCAAGTGCCTGCCTCTTTATTGAGCCACTGGTAAGACGCCCACAGCAAACGAAACCTCGGACCCTCAGCCACAGCATACAAACTTGAAGGTCGTCGTTGCTCATGTTCAAAGCCTTTGTTTCCAAGGTCTCCCCCGCGACCAATAGTATTCAGAGTATCCATAAGTTTGCCCTTAACAATATCCCATGGAAACCCGAAGTTAATTTCGTCATCATTATTTGTACCACTGCAATTACAGAGGAAAAACTCAAGCAACCAACGGATATCACTCAGATTGAATGAGAATGGATGTGTTTTGACATGCCAAGGATCTATTGAAAATTAAAAGGAATCTTTCACCCGTAATCTTCCTTACCTACCAGAAAAGGAAATTTCTTCAGGAACCTCACAACCACTTGAGATTCCCTTTTGATAACTTAAACGAGACTTCTCAGCGGGTATTACTCCAGCCATATAGGTAAGAAAAATACTCCCCATCAGAAGTGCTTGATTGACAACAGTAACCCAATCAGAAGTCACTGCAATATCAGCATTTACCAGAGTCCCCAGGCAACAGCACTTCATAAAACTCTTCTTGTAAGGACTTGTTTTCACAGTTCCGGTGCGAAGAGCACCGAACCCGCAAACTTTCACTAATGAAAGCTGGGTGCAGTTTCCAGGGTAACACTTCCTACAGAGTAACAACGGTAACACAGTTGTAAACATATTTGCACAAAGAGAGGAGAAGACGAGCAGACAAAATCAGTTCATAACTACGAAGTAACAACACCATTATTCATAAAAGATATGTAATACAGCAAACATAGCAAGTGGGTGGCAGAATGAAACCTTTTGATTCGAACATGTAAGCTTTTGGGAACAGTGTGTCGCGCACCACAACTTCCAAACAAATGCAATCTAACTTGTGATGGAACAGCCACGCATTCTGCCATTCGTATAACTTTCTGCCCTTGATCAATACATTTAATGCTGATGTATGAACTCAAACTTATTCAAAAAGCCTCACCTAGTAAACCAACTATATAAAAAAATCCATCAAAAAATTGAATAGCACAACTCATATACCCCAAATTAGATAGAAGTCATATCCTAACCACGCATTACTCCCTCCTTTCACAATTTTTGTCCCTTTTGACTTTTTGCGAATTTCTAGAACAAAATTTGAACATGTTAATAATGAATTAAGTAACTGTTTTTACACCTATTTTGACATGTCAAACAACAGTTATTTAGTCTTTTCAGTACTATTTGAGTTCAATTCGGTATTTGCAGTTTTGCACTTTCAAAACTAACCTAAAAGTTTGCCAAAAGTCAAAGGGAACAAAAGTTATGAAAAGGATGGAGCATTCCTAAGCGAATTAAAAACCCCATTCTGAATAATAGTGGAAAAGAATTTGTGTATCCACATATTTCAGCAATGAAGCAGCCCTGGCAATATTAAAAACCCTAAGATCCTCATTCGAACTAGATATTTACGCAATGGCAACACAATTATCTCGCTGAATGCACAGCATTAGAATGCTTCTACTACTGAATTCAGCTTGGCATTGAGAAATTAAGCATTTCATAGACCATGGAGCATTTGTGGAGGAATGAGAGTTACTGGATTCGCATACCACTAGGAAGTGGGAGGGTCTAGTGCAACCGTCGCGGGCCGCCGGTATTCACGGTGGTGCGGCCATTGGATTGGTCGTGATCGGCTGCTGTGACACAATGCATCGTATGAGGTTAGCGAGAGATAAGGTCGAGGCAAACTGAGGTAAATGCCGTTTGGTTATAGATTTACGCTTATGTTTCGCAATTTCTTTTTTTTTTTTTTTAAATTTGGTTTTATTCAATATGTTGTGCTCATTTACTAATTTGACATCTATATCGTTTGAGTTATTGATTACAAAAATGTTTTTAGGTGGGGAAAAAGTAAAGAACACGTTTAGAGATTAAAATCGCATTTTCTTTTTAAATGTTTGACACATGATACCAAAAACTATGCATGAAAGTCCGATCATTTGTCATATTAAGAACTTCAATCTAATACTCTCACATATTATTTAACTAGGGATGCGACTTTGTGTTGAACTTCATGATTTTTTTTAACCAACCCAGCCAAGGAAAATTTGAATTTTTACCCAACCCAACCCACCCAAGTATAAAGTGGGTTAGAATGGGCTAGCTTATAGAATAATGGGTTATTTGGGTTGGGTTTTTTAAACCCATTCGATCGATAAAAAAGTCACATTTTTAAACAAACCACCGCCGCCCAACACCACTATCGCCGGCGACCACTGCCGCCAAGACTCCGGCCACCACCGCCGCCGGCGGCCACCACCTCGGCGGCTACCGCCATCCCGAGCCACCACCATTCCACTTTTTATTTAACTATAAAACATATTTATTCTAGTTTGATTGACCCATTTAAACTAAAAAAAAACCCACTATACCAACCCAACTCAATTTATGCAATCTTTCTTGGGTTAAAGCTCTTTAGGCTTTTTAAGCATATCGGTTTTTTTGAGTTGGGTAAAAAACCAACCCAACCCATTCAAGTTACACCCTTGTATTTAACTAAATAATTTTAGATCATTATTGTATGATTCTTTTAAATTACATGCAAAAATGTTTTGGGAATTCCTTGCGTAATATAGTAGCAAATAGTTTTTTGAGATGAAACAGTCTCGTGGAAACCTTTACGATACGATATAATCTTCAAAAATGCAAAGAGAAATTAGCAAGTCACTGTTTTCTAATTTGCCAAAACTGAATTGCCTCGTTAAATAAATATAAATTGTGAGGACATACGATAAATAAATAAATAAAAAGGGAGATGCTGTTCAATTGCCCTTTCAAACAGAACTAAAAAAAAAAAAAGAGAAGAAGAAATCTTTTATGATCGCCAGATAAAAAGCAAGGGATTGATGTTAGAGTGTGTTTGGACGAATAATTTTAAAGTATCAATTTGCTGATTTACAAATTTATAAAATTATAAATTTAGTGTTTTGGGGGTTTTGTAAAAACGAATATTTTATATGTGGATCTTCATCTGAAAATTTGAACCCATGTAATTTGATGGTATATGAATATAAATTAATGAAAAAGAGTTTCTTTTTTTAATGGAAGAAGGTAGCTAAAATTATGGAGACAAAAAATAGTCACTTTTTTCCTATAGTTGTGAAAGGATTTGCAAAATAGTTAGCGTGGACTGATTATTTCTACCGGGGATTTTAGAACATCAAATTCTCTTTCCAAATCCTTTGTTAAATCCATCTTATCATAAACCAAACAAAGAAGTTGGTGTGATGAATTTACAAATTCTCTATAAAAGTTAAATTATCACTTCAGTTACCTCATCCAAACACACTCTTATGAAAATTTATGGATGTGTATTTTGATGAAGAATTTCAAAGTACTCTTGTATTTCAAAATCTATTCATTTTAAAATTCGTTGATTTAGAAATTTATGAAATTGCAAATTTAGTGTTTTGGCGATTCCGTAGATTGAGTATTTTATATGTAAATTTATATTTAAAATTTTGAACCTAGATAATTTGATTGTATATATTTACAAACTAATGATAGAGAGTCTCCTTTTTTATGAAAGAAGTTACCTAAATTAGGTAGACAATTTTTTTTGTGGAAGGGATTTGACAAATAACTAGTCTGGACTAGTTGTTTCTAAAGGAAATTTTAGCACTCAAAATTCCCTTCTTAAATCCTTCCTAAAATTTGGTAAATCCATCTTATCAGTATCTAAATAAAAAAAATTATACGATATATTTCAAAATTCTTTATATAAGTGAAATTCTCAGTTTAATTATCTCGTCCAAACACACTCTTAAAGTTTAAAAATTCATTGTTCGGATAATACTTTATCTTGAGAGCATATGAGAATTTGTATTTATATATATATTTTTACTGTTAACATTAAATTATTGTCGGGGAGGTTGTTCCTACTATTTTATATATGCTATTTTACCTCATTTGTTGTTTAAAAAGTTGATAATTGTTATCAATATGTATTTTTAACAACACAAAAAAAGGTAAAAAAATATATCGAGATATGGAAATAGCATTTTCAAGTATGAACGACGAAACACATACTTATATTATATATATATATTTTTATAGAAAATACAAATTAAAACAAAAAATAATTTAACGTTTATAAAACTAAAACTAAATATTGTTTTTATGGTAATAAAAAGTTATTATAGTAAGAAATAACAAACAAAGACGTGCCCACATTCCCGTACAAAAATTCGGGAAACAAAAATGAAAGTTTGAAATGACACTTACAAGTAAGAGAAAAAATTGGACGCTCACACCCGATGAAACAAAGAAAACTTTAATGTGGAAATTTGGCAAGAAACATGATTGAAATAATTTTTTCCAAATGAGAATATAAAGCCTCCAAAATTTCTTTTAAAATCCCCCAAGATTTTTGCAAATCCCTTTTAACACGCCAGGTAGTGTAACCACGCCACGCAAGACATGTCAAATACCTGGCCGAAGTATACATTTCACTTGAAATACCTTGTAAATTTCACTTGAAATACCTCGTCCGAATCTTAACATTTTCTTGACAACTAATTTTATTTTTTCCTTTCGTACAAGATGGAAGATTATAAGCAACAAACCAATCTTGGTATCAACCACATTAGCGGTGTTCGCTAATAATAGCAGCTCAAGCTTAAAAATGGGTTGTGGTAGGAACTTGAAAGTTGCCTTAAGCCCTAACTAACTAGTGACGAACTAACTAATTGACCTTCACTGAAACTGCATATTCCGGTGAATATTGCTAGGGATGAAAGTGGTTCAAAATCTGTCCACCATTGTCTTTAGGAGCCCTTTGTCCTTCATCTATAGAAGCCTCTTCAATATATTTGGTAGCTTGTTTGTTTTTTCGCAAATGAAAAATACAAATTAAAATGATCCTAGCCGCATATGACAACCATCTTCGGTCAACTCCTAAATTCAACGATTATCCATCTATTCTTTAGACCTCCCGCCAATGCTAATTCCATACAAGCAAGCACTGTGTGGGGAATTGATATATGCACTCTACTCTTTATGATTTATTCGCATTTGTGTCAAATAAATGTCAGTAAATGTACAAAAAAAGTGTCAATAGAAATTTCTTTTAAGACAAGAATGAGGCATGGTTATCAATTTTCTATTCTTTTACAATGCATGCTCCAGATTATACCTAGATGGCTAATAAAAGCATCCACCGTGCTAGTGGCTACAATGTCATAAAAAAAGAAAGGAAAAAAGAATGCCTAATTTAGTCATCACAGACACTCACTTTAATTGAATGAAATCTTAAAGGGGTGAGAGGATTGTGTTTTTCGTCCAAATCGAGCGAAATACCAAAAGTTTGGTAACATAATTTACAATAAACCCCCTTCGAACCATAATTTGCCAAATACCAAAAGTTTGGTAACATAGAATCTACTTCAATTATGACACTTGGGCTATGCAAGCCCCCCTGCTGATGTCCAAGTCAGCCTTTTTGCCTGCACAAGTTTTGCATGTAACTTGTATATAATTTGCCAAGTGGGACGCGATCTGCAGGGAGTCTTTTGAGGCAAATCACCCCAGTGGAGCAAGAGGTGTAAATAGGGGTTTAAATGTTTCAAGTGATAGCCCTATTAACTGGTTATTTTTTTGAAGTGAATATAATTTTTGGAGGAGTTTAGGCACATTGGGGTGGTGGCGCAGTTGGCTAGCGCGTAGGTCTCATAGCTTTCTGAGTAATCCTGAGGTCGAGAGTTCGAGCCTCTCTCACCCCAAGTAATTTTTTATTTTGATTTTGATTTTTCATTTCGTCTTCTTTAGGTCTTTCAAAACCCTAAAGTAGTAGAAATACTAAACCCAGCCTCTTTCTCGCCTCCCTCCAAGGAATCGAATAACAATGGTGAAGAAGAGCAAGAGTACGAAGTCCCTAATTTCTTTTCAATAATACAGTCTTAATTTCCCTTTTTGCAAATTGACTGACGTTTGTGTACTGGATGCAGAGAGCAAGAGCAAGCGGGTGTCGCTGAAGCAGAAGTACAAGGTGATACGAAAGGTGAAGGAGCACCACAAGAAGAAGGCTAAGGAGGCCAAGAAGCTCGGCTTCAACAAGAAACCCAAGACCGAGAAGGACCCCGGTATCCCCAACGACTGGCCCTTCAAGGAGCAGGAGCTCAAGGCTCTCGAGGCCCGCCGCGCCCGCGCCGTCGACGAGTTGGAGCAAAAGAAAGCTGCCCGCAAAGAAAGGGTACCTTTTCATATCGGTTTTTACCAAACAAAAAATTTTCTTTGTGTTGTTTCGATTTCGTTTGGTGTTGGTCCTTACATTTATGGGTGTATTTAGAGTTGAATCAGGGATTTTAGGGTCATTATTTAGCGTTTTAAGGACCCCATAACATACAAATGGGAATTTCTCATTGCTTGTTCCCAAGAAGGTTGGCTCAGTTATCAATGGAGTCAATTGTGTTGAGGGTTTTTATCAGGAGGTGGAAGAGGAAAGAAAATAAGAATTTTATGCCGAGTAGGTGCCTAATAGTTTGAATTTAAGCTGGTGTCAGTTCTTGCGTAGCTGGGTGTACTTGTAATTGGGTGAGGGAATCAAGTAATGTGTTGGTTTCTAACACGGAGTATAATTTTCTAGTGAAAAATTCTCACTGTTTGAGAATGTTTAGGTTATTAGTTTGAGGGTACGCATTCGAGGAGATATAGAAGGAAGAAGATATTAAGTTTAATAGGTTAAGTTGGACCCTTTAGTATAGTATCTAATTGGTTCAGAGTGTTTAGGCCGTCTGGGCATTGTTGGAATTTACTTGAAAACGGTACCAGGCTGTCATCCAGCCTTTATTTTTTCGCGTTGATTTCACCGGTTGATACTTTTTTGATTCCTTTAGGTTGATCTTGACATGTATGCATACCATAATTAAACAAAGTAGATTGTATAGCGTTCAACATTGATACTTCGAGTTTCGAGGAAATGATAGCTTTTTAATGGAACTTTCTAACAGCTGCCACCAGAATTGGACAACCAGGGATTTAGTTTACTGAGAGGGAAAGCCTTTATCCTTTTGGAAGTATCTTTTGCACTTCTATTCAAGTCTTAACTTCACTCAGTTTTTTAATTCTGAAGTGTATTTTCGTTCTTGCTCTGCACATTTCCTTGAAAAAAATTGGCTCCCTGCTGGCATGGCGTGTTTTGATAAACAATGTTGCTTTTCCAAGCTTTTCATCCCAACCCTTGTTTCTTTGAGGACATTTTCTCTTTCTATAGATCTATCGTTTGTCTCTTCTGCTGGCTCTGTTCATTCAATATAACTCCCATGCTTTTTCAGGCTCAGAAGAGAAAACTTGGACTGCTTGAGGATGATGATATCTCTAATCTGGCTGACCTGGTTTCGAAGAAGGAACAGAATTTTGGAAAGGAAAGGGCCAATGATGATGCAGCTGTAGTTGGTAAAAAGCGTGGTATGTTGATATGCTTTTGGCTGTTTTTTTTTGGATGAACATTAGCTTTTCTCTTTTATTTCATGGCTTTCTTTTTTGCAATCATATTCAGTTTTATTTAGGATTTATTGGTTCTATGCAGATAATTCTGATCGAGCTTTCTACAAGGAGTTGGCCAAAGTCATTGAAGCATCAGATGTCATTTTAGAAGTGCTCGATGCTCGGGATCCCCTTGGAACTCGCTGTGTTGATATGGAAAAGATGGTGATTAGAGCCGGTCCTGAGAAGCATCTTGTGCTACTCCTTAATAAAATTGGTAATGCCTTGCACCTTTATCTCCCCATAGTGCATCGGAAGTCTGATAAACATTGCTCTGGTGGATGTAGTTTAAAAGAGTTCAGACAAACAAATGGAGTGTTCTTAGAGTTCTTCAAACTATAGTAGACATACAATAGGCCGAGTACCAAGGTTGCATACCCTCATAACATCCTACTCTTACCCTAGTCTAAGCATCTTGAGACTGTCTCAACTCTAGTATAGTATTACTTGAATTCTTGACCATCCTTCAAGTTGGTGAGACTTTTACATCTTTGCTTGTCACAGCTGTTGGTAACGTTACTTTCTTCTTTGTATCTCAGATCTTATCCCTCGGGAAGCTGTTGAAAAGTGGCTCAAGTATCTTAGAGAGGAATTACCAACTGTTGCCTTCAAGTGCAATACCCAAGAGCAGAGGTCAAACCTGGGGTGGAAGTCTACCTCAAAGCACGCAAAAGCTTCATCAAAGGCTACAAAACCGAGCAATCTGCTACAAACTAGTGACTGCCTTGGAGCTGAAACTCTTATAAAATTGCTGAAAAATTACTCAAGAAGCCACGAGGTTTCTCTTTCCGCCTTTATGAACTTTTAACTACCAAGCCCTTATTCTGTCATTTGAGAAGTCTATTTCTGACATTTCTTTTGATATTAGTGAATTGGACTGCAAATATTTGGAAGGACTAAACAGTTATCATTGAACTTTCTGGTTGTGATGCTGGGTTGGGGTTTATATTTCCATAGTTGTCTTTGTTGTTCTTGGTTCGTAGTCTCACCAAGATCATGTTGATTGTGTTTGGTGCATTTAATTTTGTTTGTTATCCCATTGATAGCACACTTCTGGTGCAGATAAAGAAATCAATCACGGTGGGTGTTGTTGGCCTGCCTAATGTTGGTAAGAGTAGTCTGATTAATAGCTTGAAGAGATCTCATGTTGTCAATGTTGGTGCTACTCCCGGATTAACAAGATCTATGCAAGAAGTTCAGTTAGACAAGAATGTTAAATTGTTGGACTGCCCTGGGGTTGTGATGCTTAGATCTGAGGAGAGTGATGCATCTGTTGCTCTTCGAAATTGCAAGAGAATTGAGAAGTTAGATGATCTAGTTGGTCCAGGTAATTGAGATTTACTGTACCCTTGTGCATTAACCTACCTGCTTAGATGAATGTTGAACTATGCACAACGAACCTCTTCATTGTTCTTTTTCCTCAAAAAGATCTATGATTGTACTATTTTATAGTATCGGTGATCTTTGAATTTACTATCGTCATGGTGTGATACCATTTTTGGGAGTTGTGATGTTTTGCATCACAAAATGCGGGTACCCTTTGGGTCACATCGCAATGTAAGGACCACTTGATCTTTTATTTATCACCAGTCCTCTTACTCTATTCAATTGTAGAACTGTACATAGTTGCATTGGTTTTAGTTTTCCTGCATGCAGTGAGTCGGATCAAAAGACCCGCACCACTTAAACGAAATGGATCTTTTCCTGTTATATATGTACCTGCAGTGTGTTGTTGTTACACGTTGGGAATGGCTTGGAGTTGTTATGTCCGAGATGGAGAGAAGTATATTGTATATACCATGTGGTTTGTTATGTCCAACATGGAGAGAAGTATATACCTTATGGTTGCCTTGTAAACTGTTCAGACAATTCTGCACCAAATCATCAGAATAAAATGGACTTTCTTTTGACAATCTGAAATCACTTCCTCCTCCTTCCTGCATCCATACGCTTTTTGGCATTGTTTATTCAAGTCTTCAACTGTTGGGTGGCATAGTGATTGATAGGTATCTGTTTTTGGATGCTGCAGTGAAGGAAATTCTCAAGCTCTGTCCTGCCAAAGTGTTGGTAACTCTGTATAATCTCCCCAGCTTTGATTCTGTCGATGACTTTCTTCAAAAGGTAGCTACCGTTAGGGGTAAATTGAAGAAGGGTGGCATTGTGGATGTTGATGCTGCTGCAAGAATCGTTTTGCATGACTGGAATGAAGGTATGCATTACTAGCATCTGTTTTTACATGCCCTCCTCCCCACATGCGCCTCTTTCTTGAGGGCTTCCAGTTGATATACTGTTCTACTTGCCATTGTTTTTTTCAGGTAAGATTCCGTATTATACAATGCCTCCAACCAGGAATGAAGGAGAACCTTCGGAGGCTAAGATTGTTTCCGAACTTGGGAAGGAGTTCAATGTGCACGAAGTGTATGGCAATGAGTCCTCATTTATTGGCAGCCTCAAATCTGTGGATGAATTTAATTCTGTTGAAGTTCCGCCAAACTGCCCTCTTAGTTTCGATGAGAACATGCTAGAGGTTGGTTTCAGCGAATCCTTTGTTCTTAGAGTTTCGCTTTTGGTTTCATTATGGCACGATTAGAAAGTGTTCAATTCATAGGTATTAGATGGGATTGACAATTTTTCTTAATACGGTATTAAGGTATGAATTATGAACCCACTTCAACGCAGCAAAAAGAGAATTCGTAGAAGAGGGGGAAGGGCGGATAGATTTTTGTATCATTTGACCCACATGCATATGTCTGATCAAATTGAGCGGTTTTCCACTCTACAGGACAAAGAACAGCCAGAACCATCTACGCAAGGCAGCAATCCACCCGACAGCGCAATGAATGATAGTGACGACGAGTCCATGGCACAAGAAGATGTTGCAGGTGGAACAAAGGTCAAAACTGCCAGCAGCAGACAAAACGAGAAGTTATATGCTACAGAAGGCGTGCTCAACACCAAGGTAAGGAGAGCAGAGAAGAAGCGACGGAAGAAAGCCAACAAAACATCTGGAGCGGAAGATGTTATGGAAGATGACTACGACTTCAAGGTGGATTATGCCAAGAGGGACTCTGCAATGGATGGTGGTGATGAGGATGGGTTGGCTGCTGATAACAGTAAAAATAGATTTGAGTTGCCAATTTCTGGAACTGAGTTAGAAGAGCAATAGCCATGTACCTCCGTATTCCAACACAATTTTGAAGATTGTTCTTTATTTTGCAAGGACATGTGCCTTGAGCGAGAGGAAATTTTGTGTACTCATCTTGTTTCTTGCTTCAATGAATTGTCAAGTTTCGTACCCCATAAGTTTGGACTTCAAGTATGCTGAATTGGAGAAGACCAATGAGATCCATACTGATCATCCAAATTGTTTGGGATGAGGCTCTCAGAACAAAGTATATTATTAGATACTCTAAGCATCTTTTGCTCAAGAGAATTGAACCCGAGATACATATATTATGAGGACTGAGACTCTGAGAGCACTTTTATATTCCACTTTCTAACACCAAAATTAAAGAAAAGTGTCACTAAAGATCTAATAAATGTTGGTTACAAAAAATAAAGTTTAGACGATGAAAAATGAACTGCGTTTTATCATTTTCTTCTAATGAAAAAAAGTGTTCAGATGTTGGATCAACCTGTCTTGAAGCTATCAAGGTACTTGTTCAGTAACAATTCTACTTGTACCAGACTCTATTGCATGTAGCTCATTAACCATCTTGGAAGAAACCTTAATCTTTATAGCAGCTTTTTGCCAAGTTAACAAAGATAGATGCTGATGTGCGTCATTTGGTGAGTATCAAAGCAAAAAGCAACCTGAATCAAACTCCTATACCAACTTAAAAAGCACAACCAACCACCAAAAAAATTGGAACATCGATTGCATAACCAATCACATATCACATATCACGGGGATATCGAGGTCTGTCCAGGTTCAACTCTGTAACAGAAGAAGGCTTTTATAACTGGTATGTGAGACGTGGCACATCAACAACGCATTTGTTATTATGAAGGCAGCCAAATTAGGATCAGGACTACATCAAATGCGATGACAGTACATACAAGTACAAGAAGATATAATCAATCTTCGTTTGGTACCCCCAAAAGAGGATCAGAGTTGGCAGTATTCTGATTATTGTCAGGAATGACAACACTCGAGTTAGCTGAGGAGTATGCATCAACGGTTGAAGCTGCAGTCGTTGAAGAAACACCATTGGAAACTGTGGTTTTATTTGCTGTAGATGACTTTGAAATAAGTCCTTGTGCTTCCAAGGCTTCACGTGCGGCTTTCTCCTTGGCACTTTTAGCTTTTTCTAAAACCTCTTCCTGCGTATGCATTAAATTATTTCAGGCTAAATGGCTGAACAGAACGGTGGATAGGAGTGCGCCTTGAAGGAATGCTCATTTACACGATATCCAGTTCATTCTACTAAAATAGTTTCACATGCCCAAACTTCCACATTGGTTGTAGCAGGCAGGCAAATCGCAAATCGTGGTGCTAAAAATGAACATCAAATGTATAAACCAGTGACTGCAAGAAAATAACTGACGGAAGCATTGCAATCCTATTTCCTGAGAAGTTGTCCAACACTGGAATAGGCACGGCTTTGCCATTATACAAACTGCTCTGTTGCTATCCAATAACGGTATATAGCATAATCATACACTGCTGTTGGAAAAATTAGATTTTGAAATTATTTTAAGAATTTCAACAAGGTAACTTATTCTTTTTGTTTTTCAAATGCCAAAAATTTACAATATGGTCCTACGGAAATTGATTGAAGTACATAAAAATAGTGTTTCAAAAATATCACTCCTGCATATTGTAGGATGCAAAGTAGGAATTGAAGAACACAAAAAGAGAGAGTGAAAAATACCATTCCTGCATAGTGCATATTGTAGGATGCAAGCCAGCAATATAATTTGCAATTCTCAAGAACGGATTTGACGAACATTTATTTTTGAGCTTTAGCAAGAACACAGTTCCAACTAAAACATGGTTTCCAGCAGCATAAGTTTTCTTTCGGTTTTATTATGAATGTTACGGAACTTTTATGTTTACAAGGCTAGTCAAGAGTGCTGTCCCACTGATGCGCATTCCCATTCAAGACACTGACATATCTATGTTCTCAAATTAGTCATCCCGACAAAACAATTAAGAAAACGAAGAAAAGGTAAATATTTAGCTCCTCGAGCTCAAGATGTCAAATTTTGAAACCAGCAGCTTTTTCTTTCATAAGTACATGATAAATAAATGCCAAGGAAAGCAACACTAGTACGCACAGCGTATAAATGGATAACGTTATGTAAAGACAAACATTATCATACTAATTCTTCAAATTTAGACCGTTTAAAACCTCGTCAATTTGTAAAGGCAAACATTTTGAAACCAATTTCTCCTGTTTAGATTGTTTTTCAAAATTAAGAAGTAACAAACATCTTTGCATTAGATTTATGGTAGAATCTTTACAAGCTTTAGAAAATGGCCCATACGACAGCATAGAAAAGCTCAAAACCCTATATAGGATTTAAGGTATGTTATTTCAAATTGGATGACTTGAGTACCTGGAAGTCCTGTACTTGCTTTTGTTGCTCAGCTTGTAACCTCCCAATCGTGCTCAAGAACTCACCTACTGTAGATTCAATTCGCTCATTAAGTGCTTCTGCTAGAGCCTTTCCCAAGAAAAATGCGTCTAGAACATTCTTATTGTCATTGTCACCTGCAAAGTTCACAATACTTTTTTACACATGAAGAAACAAGGAATGAGTTTATGATAAAATAGAGATTGTACTGCTGTAGGCTCATTCAAACATCTCTCTCCCCTTCTCTTCCATCTCTTCATGCATAAAAAACCGAAAATCTCCCAATCCTCCATAAATTCGACCACCCCAGAGCATTAATCTCCCCCAATCGACGCCCCAAATTGACTTGAACTAGGGTTCATTCATATTATAGTCATAGACCTCATAGTACACTGACACGGAAAAAGGATGCGAGCCAAGAAAATATCGTGGACGATATTCTTAAAAAAAAAGAGTGTCCGCTCCACCATTCGGGTCTGGGGAGTATTCAGTGTCTGTATCCTTACTCTCACTTTGTGAAGTGGCCATTTCCGCGTTTCAAACACGTAAACTGTTGGTCACACTGGAGCAACCTTAACGTTGCGCCAAGGCTCACCCTCTATCGTAGCAACAAAAATGCTATTCAAAACTTAATGACCTCCTTCTCCCTCCCCGCAAGTTCGGAAGTGCATACAAGAGAGTTCTAGTGCTAGTCTTCATGGCTTCATGACAAATTCACTGTCGCCAAATTTTGCGATGCATAAACTCGCTGTTAACACACCCAGCTAATGAGTATTATTCTTGCTAGTACAACCGGATCGTGAATAAAAAGGTACCGGAAGAATCACTTTTCCAGTAGAGGACTGCCTCTTCCTATGAAGTCATATCTGAGAATGAAGCAATTAATGACAAATCACACTCCACACAATAGTGAAAGGATGCTTGGGATTCAATCTGCATACATTGCCTCATAATCAAGTTGAACAGAGGCTGCACCCTGTTTGCACCTTCTATAACAACTTAGCATGATCCCGCAGTATACAGTATTCTAACTTAATCAACTCTTGAATTGAGAGCTATGATATGCCCACCATCAAGTTAACGAAAGAGAAGAATAATCGTCTAATGCAAGAATAACATCAACCATACATAAAAGAGACTGCAAACTTAAACCAGAAAACCAACATTGCTTTACGAGATTTCATAGACAATTGATTTGTTAAGAATGAATTAAGCTTCCAAATTCAGACTTCAAAATTTTTGATAATTTACTAAAATTATTCCTAAGAAAGCGCCAGGGGTGCAACCCTGTACACTAAGGGTATACTCTAAATAATCTACAATGCAAAATCAAACTGAAAAATCCGACGAATCAACTTCAGATTCTATATAAGATTCCGCAGACCTAATAAAAAGTTAGTCAGGACAACAGAACTATTATTGGCAACAAACAGCACCAACCCCTCAAACGATTCCAGCATTCCTCTCCCGCCAGAGACACCAAGAAACACATCCCAAGTCCAACCTATCTTCCCAAAAAATCACAAATGTTGCTGTACTAAGGCTTCTACACAAAAAACTATCGCTTCAAACTCGTACAAAATTATCGACTGCCAATATCTGTGCTACAAAAATATAAATGTTGGGAGTTGGGAACCCCCGTCTGCTGATCTATCTTATCGGAATAGAAATACACCCCATCAAATAATCAAATTTACTCCTCATTTTAAAGATTACGTTGTGCAATTCACAACAAACTAACCCCTCATAATCACTCGCGATAAACCCACGTCCAAACAAACAAAGTCACATTAACAGCTGAAACAGACTCCAAAAACATAGTCTGTACGAATACCAAAGATGTAATAAGGAAGTATAGAACCATGAAAAAATTGGAGGGAAGAGATAACCAGGGCCACCGGGACCGGTGCTGCTGTTGCATCTCAAACTGATGCTTGGAAGCGAATTTGCCGGAGTGCTAGTAGGTCTGAGCTTCAAACTTGACGAGGTGAGAGATGGATGAATAGCAAGGCTACTGAATTTGGTTTTAGACGGAACATGAGAATACAGTGATGAAGATGGCGGGGATACTGATGATACTCCCCCTCCTATCATTTTCCTTTCCTCTCTCTCTCTAGTTGGAGTTGCTATGAAAGAAGGAAACAGGCAAACAGAAGAAAGGAAAACGAGGAGGAAGAGTACGAAAGCCGAGTCCAAAAGAAATCAAAGCCCAGTTGAATCATGGCCCAAGTTAATATTTGTGGCAAGGAATATGGGCTGCACCCAGGAAATCATAGGCATAAATCCCGAGGGTTGGCAGGTGGTTAAAGAGATTTGCTCCCTTCGATAATTTTTTGAGTTTAAATTTTATAGTCAATAAATCGAAGAAAGTGCTCTTTTAAATACACCAGGCCGATACTACAGATAGGGGACCTACTTTCGGTTAACGCTGAAGTTGGTTTAAGGCTACTGAATACCGATTACCATCCAACAACAAAAAAAAAGGAGAAATCAAATGTGTTTTTTTTAAAGGAAACTTCATTGTTCAAAACTAATTTCCTCTTATCCCTATTTATACCGACAAAACTAGTCCATCGAGACGTTGAGTTATATTTGTGCCAATATTTTAGCCGAAATTGCAAAATTAGTTGCAGCACTTGTCCCGAAAATTGCCGCCACATTACGAAGTTTTTGCCAATGGGTAGTGAATAAGAATTCTTCGTTGTACAACATTTTTGCTATTATAGCTAGTGATAAAAGATTACTGCAAAAAGTACTTGTCACTGTTGTTAAAGCTTATAATGTCAATTCTTAATCGTCAAATATGTTCTAGCGATATTTTTGTACTACAACATTAGTACTACAGAACAGATGATTCTAATAAGTAGATAGCGAAGTTGGAGGACAATTATTAGTAATGACGAGTCATCGGTTTCCAAACTTTTTGTGTGTTCATCATTTTTTTTTTTGTTTTTGTGTTCATCATGTTAGTTAGCCAATATGCATCAATTATCATGCATGACACTGTTCGGGATAAAATTAGGTATGGGCAGTCAAGTGTTGTTGTCATGAGTAAATTATTGTGCTATCTTGAATTATTAGTCCCGACTATTTAATAATGTTGGATTAGGAGGAACTATGCAATAGGAAAAAAGGCTCAAAAAGGTAAGAGATTGTTCCCTAATATAACAATTAACAAGCACGGTCTTAGTCCGAAGCGATATATTGTGGATGATGAGATTTTGAGTTCAGATTACTAAATTTTAATTTGAGTTAGGCTGAACTAATAACAACTATGACGGAAGAACAATAAAATATTGAGGATTAAAACCAAGGTGCTACAAGAGAATCTCAACAATAATATCCCCAATGGTAGGTTGCTAACATATTTTGAAAAAATTTCAGCAACAATTTTTATTAATAATTTAAAAATAAAAATATTTAATAACTACTCCGTAGTAATTACGATTATATACGGAATAGAAAATTAGAGTTTGCTTCCTCTAAATAGCAACTAAAATTTTTTCAGGGACGACGACATGACATCTAAGCGTGTGATTAAATTCAAATTAAAAAATAAAGAGTGACACCTGGATGGCGTTTCCGTTATATCCAATGCCGAACAAGGGTTGTTAAGCGACTCAGAACAAGCAGACAGAGAGAATACCTCGCTTCCTCCCTACGGAAATTCCCCTTTCACAGATCATTTTCTCTCTCCCTCCAAATCAGATTCACCGTCACGCTTCCTACACCTCTGTCTCCCTTTATTTACACACACACACACACATATAACGCACAATCCTCCGTCTCTCCCTTAATCTAAGCCGCTAGGGTTTGCTTCTAAGGGAGTGGAAAGAGAATGGGGCAACAGTCGCTGATCTACGGCTTCGTGGCCAGAGGCACGGTGATCCTCGCCGAGTACACCGAGTTCACCGGAAATTTCACGAGCATCGCGTCGCAGTGCCTCCAGAAGCTACCGGCCACCAACAACAAGTTCACCTACAACTGCGATGGCCACACCTTCAACTACCTCGTCGAGAACGGCTTCAGTACGACTCCTTCCTTTTAACTGATCTGTCTCTCGATCGCATTTTTATGATCTGATCGAATTCTGTACAATTGCTTTGATTACTGGATTCTGAAGTTTTGATGATTTAGATCGTAATTAATTGTCCTTTTGTCGCATAGTTGAATTTTGCTGTCTGTATTGTATCTATCTTGTCTACGTTTTTGTCAAGGTAATTTTATTAGCAAGGTACAACTGTTGATGCGGTCGGTACAAAGATTGACAGCATTGCTTGCTCTGGCCTTATTTGTGGCTAAAATTAATGCCGGAGCAGTTTTATTTAGATTGTGAGATTTTGACGATCTAGATCGTAATTGCTTGTCCTTTTGTGGCGTTCGTTGGATTTTGGTTGTTTCTGTCGAATCTATGGCCACCAATGTTGCTGGAGTTAATTTATTAGCAGCAGAGCAAAGTACAGCAGTTGATGCAGTTGATACAGCTGTAGACATTTTTGTTTGCTATGGCACTAAGATAGCAGCCCTGGAACTTGTTTGTTGCTAAAATTTGGATGATCCAGATGGTAATTGGCTGTCATTTTGTAGGCGCTGGTCTGATTTGGTTGTGTGTGATCTCTCTCTCTCTCTCTCTCTCTTTGTAGTTACTATGAATGCTATCACAATGTGAGGGAAATTTTCTATGGTGCCATAGTAAGGTACAACAGTTGATGCAGTTGGTACATCTACAGATAGTATTGTTTGCTCTACTGCTTTGTTCAGAGATTTTTGTTACATGTGTCATTCACAAGAGAGCAGAAGTTTTGATTAGAGTTCTGCACACGCCAAACTAACTGGAAGAGATCAGATATTGACAGAAGCTTGTTGTTTGATCATTAGTATACAACCCCCTTGGTTTTAAGATGCTTGTTGATGTCAAGCTTGATTTGTTTCTTGTGGACATAGTTGTTACTTTTTTGTACTATCTCGAGATATAATTAGGTTTTAATTGGTCTGATTTGGTTGTGTCTCTTATATTTATCTTTTTAAGTTACTATGAAGGCTATGAATAACGTGGGATTATATTTCTAGTGTTAGAGTAAGGTACAACAGTTGATGCAGTTGGCACAGCTATAGGCAATGCCCTACAGTAGGAATTCCAAGTAGTAAAGCCCAAACTCCAGCGAGGTCCGACAGGGTTGTATTTTCCAGTTGTTATCTATTTGGAGATTTCTGTTACAGTTATCATTCAGAAGAGAGCTTATGTTTTCACTAGAGTTCTGCACACTCCAAACAGACTGGAAGAGATCAGATATTGATATAAACTTGTAGTTATGAGATCATTAGTATATCATCCTTTAGTAATAAAGATGCTTATTGCAGTCAGGCTGGTTCTTACTTGGTAGTACGATTCGGAGATATGAATTCGGTTTTTTATTTGTCTCCCTCCCCCCCTACAAAAAGTTAAAGAAGAAAAGAAATAAGCAAAGTAAGCATGTTTGATGTTATACAGACTTCTAGCAGGTCGTGGGGCTTCTGATGGTTTAATTTCATGAGCCTTGTGGTTGTGCTTCTAATCGTAAATACTGAAATGTGAAAGTTTAAACTCTTGATACCTTCTGTGATTTTGAATTCTTCTTTTGATTTTCTTGAAAATCATACATGGCTGGTACGAGAAATCGTTGCTCAAGGGGCTAAAACTGCTGGATTTTGTGAAATATTGGGATGACTTGCAGCTTCACAAATTCTCACTTTCGAATCGCAAGGTCTAGAAAATGGTTTTGCGTATTGTCGACTTAATTCAAGCTGGAGTAAGTGATTGACTTCCAATAGGCCGATAGACAGAGAGTTTGCTTAGCATTGGTGTGATCCATTAGACATGAATAGAAGTATTGCTAGAAAAAAATCACAGAGCAGGGGTTTGGAGTGTAGAAAGTGGAAAAAATTTCAGCAAGTTAGTTTAAAAGGCATTGAGTTAAGCTATATGGCATTGTGCTTTATTGCTGAAATACAGGCAATAGACAATCAATGTTTATTTATTTTGGTACTTTTAGTAAATTGTAGAAAGTGGAAGTTATATTGACGTTGCAATGACCCTCTTGTCAGTCAGTTTTCGTGATCTTCTAAAAGCTTGATCACATGACATGATTAGATTTTAGAGAGTGGTATGTGTTTCCTTCTTAAGAGGTAACAGTTTTGTTCCATTAGTCTTTAGGAAATATATATTCGTTTATGCTTTATAAATTTGATTATCTTGGATTCTTGGTGCTTCTTGACTTGCATCTCTGTTACTTATGTATCAAACTCCTTGCATTGTCTACCAGTTTTCCTGCCCAACTAACTACTTCTTTGGTATGGTGCAGCTTATTGTGTTGTTGCAGTTGAATCTGCTGGCAGACAGATCCCTATGGCATTTCTTGAGCGAGTTAAGGATGATTTTGCCAAGAGATATGGTGGAGGAAAAGCTGCAACAGCTGTTGCTAATAGTTTGAATAAGGACTTTGGGTATCCTCCGTCCTTCACTGCTGTTTGCTTTTCTTTCTTTTTTCCTTCTGGTGGTAATCACCTAAAAATGTGTGATACAGGCCTAAACTGAAGGAGCAAATGCAGTATTGTGTGGATCATCCCGAGGAGATCAGCAAGCTTGCCAAGGTGAAAGCCCAGGTTTCAGAAGTCAAAGGGGTGATGATGGAAAACATTGAGAAGGTGAGTCATTGACTTCATATTAGTTATCTCCATTATTTAGTAGACTCCACGCCATAGCATAGTCATTTGTAGTCGTGGATCCGAAGCACCTTGAGAAATTGGAAGTTGGCCTCTATCATCACAGAGTTTTGACTTTGCAGGTTCTTGATCGTGGAGAAAAGATCGAACTTCTGGTGGATAAAACAGAGAATCTTCGCTCTCAGGTATGTGAAGATAAGCTCCTTTTTTTCCTTCTCCTTCCTTTTAAGTGAAATCGCTTTGAGGAAAATTCGTTCAAACTTGGTATCGGCCCTGTATGGGTTTATTTGAGAAACAGGAGATGGGTTTACTGCATCGGAAATGGGATTAAGTGCAATCACATGATTTACAGCATCGGGAATTGGTTTATTTGAGAAACAGGAGAAACCGAGGTTTAATATCAAACCTTGTGCTTTCCCTTTCATGTTTACTCCAAATGAACAAATGCTGGGTCTCTTAGTGATAGTTGTCATGGGTGTAGACAATAGTTTTAAATTGGGCAAGCACGTAGTTTACAGGTTTTGGTCAACGGCATCTTTAAAGTTTGAATGCTCCGAAACTGGTCCACATGGATACCCAGATCTTCTAGAACGAGGATTAGTCACAAAATACTTGTCATAGGTTTTACGGTTAATAAAAATTGATGGGGTTGTAGTGGAAATTGTTGCAAGTTTTAAGCACTTTCACAGTACTTTTACTCGTTTATGGATTTTTTAATTTTGAAACGTTTTTGTTACTTGTGTTACATGGACTCGGTACAAGTGTCCGGGTCGGATACGTGTCCAACTGTCGGATTCATGTAATATTTAAAACACAAGCTACAGGGACATGGCAAATTATTCTAAACACGGCAAAATGTTCATATCTATTATTACCTTTTAGTTATTTCCAAGTTGAAGTGGTGTTTTATGTGACACTCGTGGTTTTAGTTGAGAACTTGTCTCATCTCAAAGCAATAACGGATTAAACGAAACACTATAAGAGAATGTTCATAATGGATGTTTTATGAGATGTGTCGGACACATATTCCATACCCATGTCCGAGTGTCTAACACAGATACTTCATGGCTTTAGTGCGGATATACTGAAAGGGGGTTTGACTTTAGCCCCAACCATAATAATCTTCTCTCATTGCTGTTTAATGATGTAATGTAATTCTGCACTGGCACCATGTTGCAGGCACAAGACTTCAGGACACAGGGAACTAAAATGAGGAGGAAGATGTGGTTGCAGAATATGAAGGTAAAGCTGATAGTTCTGGCAATTATCCTTGCCTTGATTCTCATCATAGTCCTATCCGTTTGCCCCGGCTTCAAGTGTAACAAGTAAAGGATCCCCTGTGCGTTGATTAGGATGATTGTCACTCATGAACGTGAATGTGTTCCTGCTATCTTTGTTATAATTCCCGGTGTCCGTTCACCCATTTATTTCTTGCGGCATGTTTTTGCCTTTTGCGATAGCCTATTCTTGAGACATGAGACACTGCTTGTATAGTTGGATTCTGGAGTCATCTCAATATACAGTGTAGATTACTCGCTGGTAGTTTTTCGTGCGACTCTCTCTTGAACATTATTTATTTGCTTTGAAGTTGCATGTTCATGAACTCCAATTAAATTGGTTATTTGGGGGGGAACCGGTTCGATGTGAAGCAAGTTCTATCACAACATATGGCTGCCAGTCACATGTTGTAGGAGAGCAGTGATGGCTGGCAAGTTGTGGAATGCCGTTGGCCTTGTACTGTCCAGTGTTGTACGGGGGGACTGATGCAAGAATTTGCATGTTTCGATCTCCTCTCGAATTTGCTAATGCTTCTGCGCTACCAAAGGTGAAACCCGAGAGGTATCAAAATAGCAAATACCACGTTTCAACATCTTAGATTGGTCTGAGCGAAGAACATCCAACCGAGACTACTTTCGTATCAAAATTAGGGTGCTCCTTGATGCCCCTCTCCTGCCGGCCATCTTCCTTCAACTGCTAGACACCATGGGCGTCCAAATCCTTCGCTGCACCTATGAGCGAGTATTTATGGCTTGTTTTAGATGCGGCCGAATCGGCCATGAAAACATTCACTGCAATGCCTCTCTTCTTGAAGTGGTTGATTTACTAGCTCGTCGTACTGAGCATATCCCTGGTCCTAATCTGTATGAGACATTCATTTTAGATGGGTATCCCATGTTTGCCAAAACTCTCCGAGCTTTTCCCAACTCCGACTGGAATCGCACCTCTAGAATCACCATCTCCCTTAACGGTCCTGGCTTGGTGCTAACCCACCTGTATGATGCCTTCTCACCCGAGCCTCCGACGGACGACAGTGACGATGACCTTTTTACCACAGCTCCTACATCCCCCCTCCATAGCGACTCTGAGACCCTTAGCGGTGAGATGGAGACTCCGCCGCAAGCTATGAATGAGACTTGGAACGATGATGTGCAGATTGATCAGCTTGAATCTGCGCAGGGCCCTACACTTTTGCTCCGGGCAACCAAATCCCCATCCCTTTTCAGCCTCTCTTTACCCCAACCCAAGATCATCAATCTAATATGGGACTCGGCTCAATCGATTTCCCTATGACTGAAGATTTTGATGTTATTCCTGCTGATGAACCTCTTCCCCAACTGGAAATTGCAAAATTCTCGCCGGAAGATGACAACGCCGGCGGCCAGCTGAAAGGCAATCTCGGTTCACTGTGGCACACGTCAGCTTCTGGGATACGGTCTCACCTGCCGACCATCACCTCTGTAGCAGATTTGGAAAATCTCACTTCCCCTGTCAACCACATCCCAAATATGATTACAGATCAACTTGGTGATGTTGATCTTCTCTCAGCACAGTGCATGCAAATCTCGACCAGATCTTCTCCAAAATCTTCTCTTGATTCTCATCCATCTGCTCTTGTCTCTCGGCCAGAAGTGGGCCTCCTTCCTACTGCCGACTTAGAGACTCATGAAGAACCATTGGACCAATCCCTTACTCCTTGGACTGGGCCCTTTTCTCAAGCCCAACTCCCACCGAGGCCACCCATTAACCTAGCCAAATTTATTCTGGGCTTATCCGACTTTGGGCTATCTCTTTTAGCTCAACCCATTAACCATCTCCTCTTCACTTCATCCTGGCCCACACCTCACTCCAACGCCCAAACATCCCAGTGGCCCAATAGCAGCCCCCAAGCCATGTCCAATTCGGCAATGCATTCCCCTTCATCCTCCAGGCAACTCTCTGTTATGCCTAATACTCCTAACCTACCACCAACACTGCATTCCATGGCACCATTTGATCCTTCGCCTTTGGCCCTATCCCAAGCTTTATCTCGAAGTAAACAGGATATTATTCTTAACCTTTCATCCTCTTCTGTTAAGGATTTCATATCCCCATCACTAGCACCTCATTTCTTGGACAAGGATCCTTATTGGCAAGCCGTTCTAGAGAAGTATTCTTCGCAGCCTTCACGTCCAAGCCTGGGGACGATTTTCACTGCCCCAGATTTTGAAGTCTCAAGTGAGGACTCTGATCAGCTAGAAGCTCCAGATTATGATCCCCTGTCACAAGTGGTAGCACTGGAATCGCCCAAAACCATCTCTCTTTTGGACAGCAAAAAACGGAACACAGCTTGCAATGAAGTTATGGACGTTCAAGGCAGGAAAAAACTCAAACAGATCATCTTGGCCAATCCTCCAAACCCGCCAGGTGACCCTCCACCCGATACTTGTCATCTAAATTTTTCTTTCAGCTTCTCTTACCTGCTAGCTAGTCTTATTTTTGCTGCTTACTTTTGCCTGCGTAAACCCTTGAAAAGAAAACGGGAGCTTTTCTGGACGGATGTGTCGGTAGACCTTCGTCCCTGTTTTAGGAAAAGGCGTAAATCCTCGCCTCTAGACTTCTCTTTGGAAACACCTCTCCCTCAGAATTTTTCTTCATACTACCAAACACAGCTAAAAAAATTAAGAAGGAACTCCGAACCTCATCTTCACCTTTGCCTACCTTCATACGATTATGTAGATAGGTCTTCATTAGACTCTCTCTTACCCTCTACCCTCTCAGATCTCCGTACTTCCAAAAAGCGGAGCCTTAGTATCCGTGATAATCCTTTCATTAGGGATCATTCCTTTCCGTTGCTTTTAGCCTTATGTCGGGTTTCGGGAGTTGCCCCTTCGCAACCCCTTCGCCGTCAATGAAGCTTCTCTGCTGGAACTGTCGTGGGCTCGGTCAAGCCCGCACAGTTCGAGCAGCAATCAAATTGACTCGTGTTCATAGACCCCAATGTTTGTTCCTTCAAGAAACCAAGCTGGATGTTTCCTCTATTTCTATGAAATTTCGCAAGTTAGGGTTTACCTCAGCTTTTGGAGTTGAACCGTCTGGACTTCTTGGTACCAAAGGAGGGCTTTGGGTTGGTTGGACGGACGAAATCTCTGGCTCTTTGGTGTATAAAGACAAGCATCTCATCCTCGTCACTTTCAGTTCTCCTTCGGGGATTCTTTGGACTGCCGGATTCATTTATGGGCATCCGAATCTCTCTAAAAGGAAGATCACTTGGCACCGTCTTTCTGATATCCTGTCTCCTATCAGCACTCCCTTAATGCTTATGGGGGACTTCAACCAAGTTTTGTCTTATTCCGACAAATCAGGCGCAAATTTCTCCTGTATTCCTGGCCACAATCTCCTTTCAGATTTCCTAAATCTTAACCTTTTGACCGATATACACTGGGTGGGACCCCCCTTTACGTGGACTAATAATCGAGAAGGCGTGTCTTGCACTTATGAACGCCTTGATCGCTGTGTAGCCCAGGGCCCTTGGATATCCTTATTTCCTCACGCGCTTCTCAAGAATTTGGGTATTCAGTCCTCTGACCATGCACCCATTTTACTGGATACTTCACCTCCTCAAAATTTCCTCTTTCGCCCCCAGCGATTCGAAGCTATGTGGCTTAAACACCCTGAATGTAAGCAGATCATTCATGAGGCATGGTCAAAGGCATGTGATGGATCCCCTTTATTCAAGCTTACTTTTTGGGGGACACAAATGATGAATCTGCTGAAGGTATGGAATAAACAGAGCTTCGGAAATCTAAGGATTCAAATTGAGGAGACCAAAAATCAGCTTCTACATTTCCAAAGTCAATTACCTCACCCTGATGCTCAGTCGATGGAACAATCTCTTAGGACCTCTCTGGACTGGTTACTTGACTGTGAAGAATCTTTCTGGGCTCAAAAATCATCGATTCGTTGGCTGCAACTGGGTGACAAGAACACTAGCTTTTTCCATACTTCCACCATAATCCGTCGCAATCATAACAAAATCTCCTCCCTCTCGGATGATATGGGCAATACCTTTCATGATCATGATGCACTTACAGAATGCCTTCTCTCGCATTTTAAGAAGATTTATTGTCCTCCTTCTACTCCTTGTGATCTTAACTCGAACCGTCAAGGGGTGCTTGATCTAACTGCATCCCTCCTTCCACATCAGTCAGCTTGGCTAGAAAGACCCTTCAATAGCCAAGAGGTGAAGCAAGCTCTCTTTGAAATCAACCCAACCAAATCACCCGGGCCCGATGGTATTCCTGCCCTGGTCTATCAGCAATGTTGGGCTTTTCTTGACAGACCGATCACCTCAGCAGTACTGTCATTCCTTCATTCAGGGCACATCCTCAAAGCCATCAATAAATCCTTTATTGTGTTAATTCCGAAATGTAATGCCCCTCTCACACCAAGTGATTTCCGACCGATTTCTCTTTGCAATACCATATACAAAATCATTGCCAAAACACTAGCAAATCGCATTAAACCTTATCTTTCTCATCTCATCTCCGACCATCAAAATGCCTTTGTGCGCGGACGGCAAATTTGTGACAACATTTTCATTGCTCAAGAGCTCACAAACAAAATTCGGACCTCTAAAGGCAACAAACAAATTTTGGGAGCAATCAAAATGGATATGAGCAAGGCCTTTGACAGAATAAACTGGCAATTTTTGGAAGCTGTCCTACATCAAATGAAGTTCCCGTCCCGATTTATTCAGCTGATTATGGTTTGTGTTACATCTGTAACCTATGAGATCTTGCTTAATGGTTCTCCTTCCAAGAGATTTCAACCATCTTGTGGTCTTCGGCAGGGTGACCCCCTCTCGCCGTATTTATTCATCATGTGTGCGGAGGTTCTCTCAGCTTCCCTTAAAAAGGCCCAGGGCTCTGGCCTTATTCCTGGTCTCAAAGCTGGTATTCGCAGTCCACCGATAAATCATCTCTTCTTTGCGGATGATGCCATGTTGTTTACAAAGTTTAATCTTACAACGTGTCATCATCTGAAATTCATTCTTCAGCGGTACTGTTTCGAATGAGGGCAGCAAATCAACCTTACCAAATCTTCTCTTACTCTTAGCCCCAATGCCTCGCCTGCGGAATCTCATCTCTTTGCGCACTGTCTAGGTCTTCCAACGTCAAATTCTTTTGGGAAATACCTTGGCAGCACTTTAGATATTGTAAGTAATCGCAAAATGTTCTTTTGTGATCTCATCAAGAAAATCCAAAACCGATGTGCTGGTTGGAAAGGTTGTCTGCTTAACAAAGCTGGACGTGCCACTCTCATTACCTCGGTTCTTTCTTCCCTCCTCACTTACCACATGCAGGTATCTCTCTTCCCTCAATATGTTTGTAAAGCAATCAATTCGATCCTTGGTAGATTCTGGTGGTCGGGTGACGAGAATAAAAAAGGAATTCATTGGCTCAATTGGCATACGTTATGTGCTCCCAACTCTCAAGGGGGGCTAGGTTTTAAAGACTCAAACATCTTTAACCTAGCTCTTTTAGCCAAAACCAGTTGGAGGTTATGGATGGAACCGGATTGCCTTCTAGCTCGAGTTATGATTGGAAAATATTGTACTCGGTCTGATTTCTTATCCAGCCCTGACAAAGGAAATTTCTCGTGGGGTTGGCGGAGCATTCTCGCTGGCCGGAGAGTACTTCGCAGTGGTCTCCGTTGGCAAGTAGGTACAGGTTCCCAAATTTCAATTTGGACTGATCCATGGATTCCCAATTGTGAGACCAAGCCCATCTACAGTGGTTCGGACTTCTCTATATCGTCTGGTACTGTCAACAATCTTATCTCCAATGGAGCTTGGAACATTAACCTCATTAACACTCTGTTCAGTCCGGAACTGGTACACAAGATCTGTGCCATTCATATATCCCCTCATCGTATTGAAGACCAGCAGATATGGAACTACACTTCTTCGGGGACTTTCTCAGTCAAAACCGCATATTCTTTACTCTTTTCGCAAAAAACAATCCAGCTCCGTAGTTTGGGACAATTGACATCACTCCCGTCTCCGGAATCTAAATTCTGGAAAGCCGTTTGGTCTCTACCGGTTCCTTACAAAATGAAATTTCTTGTCTGGCAAATCTTATGGGATCGCCTTCCTTTGCACACGGCACTCCAGCGCTTCAATATCACCGCCTCAGCAGATTGCCCGTTATGTCTTAATTCACCGGAGAATATTGATCATCTATTCTTATCGTGTCCAAAAGTTCGACCTATTTGGTTTGGCGGACCTGCAGGTATCAAATCTGACTATGTATGGAGCCCTCTTCGGGAATGGCTCATCGCTTGGCTTGAGCACGCCATCCTCAAAAGCTCAAATATAAACAACACTCAGGCTATCATTACAACCCTATGGGGTATCTGGACACACCGCAATCATCAAATTTTTCGTCAAACTGAATTCAAGCCTGTTGACGTAACTCGTAGTATTCAAAATCTTCACCGCAAAGTCAACTTAGCCTACCAAAAAACTTCCCTCCCCTCAGATAATACTCTCTCACCGCATACTACACAGCTTCCCCTCCCCTTTGACCTTCAAAAATATGAGACGCCATGCACTTGCAACCGTTTAGATCCTCTTATAATAAAAATGGCTATCTGCTTCAACCCAAAACTTTTAAAAGTAGGGGTCGGCATCTCATGCTCTAACCATCTTAATCAAAGGTGCGGGTCTGCAACAATCTCCAAATCTGCCTCTGATCCATCATCTGCACTGGCTATGGGCATTCTTACTGTGGTCGAATGGGCGAAGCATCGGAATCTATTTCATATTAAAATTCTCACTAATTCTAAGCTTCTCTTATCTCAGATGACGGACACTGACGATATTCCTGCTCAGGTGGCACCGATTCTATATGATACCTGTTATACTATAGCTGATCTTCATTACTGCAGCATTGACAGGACTACAACCTTGCATCTAAAAGAGGCCAGATCTTTAGCAGCTTTTGCGTGTTATGCCCGGATATCCGTATATCAGGACTGGGTGCATGAGATTTTGCTGCAATAAGATCTCTCTCTCGACTTCATCCTTTTTTGATTTCCCTTTGGTGCAAGACCTTTTTATTTGGTGTCACTTGTATTATTTTATTTCTGCTTTGTCTGTACCTCTTGACGCTTGCGTCATGACTTTACTTTCCTTTGTCGGTTTGTTTAGCACTGTAACCAACCTTTATCTATGCAATTCTCTGATTTATCAAAAAAAAAAAACATCTTAGATTGGTGTGTCAGAATCTTTAAAAGCAACATTCTATCCAGGACTTACCATGCCTTACTAACTGGTCACTCTAGCCTTATTTTAATGCATTTTTCTGCATAAACACCGAAAGGGTTTTCACCTGATACCGGAATTTTTGTCAGTTGAGAAAGTCAAATTAATTGGTAGAGAAATGTTTGACGGACTGGAGATGTTCAACGTGAAAATGGCTGATTTAGGAAAAGGAAGTGCTCAGATGCTGTTACCTCCTACATTTTTGCTTGATTTTTTTGGGCTTTATAACTATTTTTTTTTTCATTTATTTGACGAGTAACTATTTATTTTTGTATAAAATTAGTCAAAAAATAGTGAATCTACATTAAAAAAATGTAGTCAGAAGCCAAAAAATGACATCAAGCCGGTGCTCTTGGTTCAGCTCCTGCACTAACAATGGTTACTGCCTGCAGCTAGAATATCCAAGTTCCCTGCGGACTTCAGTATAACGTAACCACGTGCTTTCATAGATTGATCTCCATGTTGTCAATCAGCCTGACCTTTCCGAACCATGCAGCAATGCAGAACACTACAGGAACTTTAATCTCTTCTACTGCTTCCAAACTTTCTTGGTCTACTATCTGCTTTGCAAGAAAGACACAAGGAGAGTGCTATTGTCAGGGAATGTAATGCAAAGATTCGTGACGTTTGTGAATTTCACGTAAGATATACATATAGACTTGCAACTAAAACGAGGAACCCTATTCGGTGTATGAAATCCAAGCCAAAACGAATTTAAAGCACTCAATAGTTTTATTGGCACAAAACAAGCTGGAGTCCTCGAGTAGAGTTCTGGATAGCGAAAATTTGATTGCAATAATAACTTCCTTTTTCAAAAAAAATCTGTGTCCAGTGGGCATATCTTTCTTTCAGAAACATGAGCATCAGGCAGTGAGAAGCTTTTCTAAGGTTTTCGTATGGAGAATGACGATAATCACAGTGATTAATGTTGCCTGACACTCAAATAAAATATCAATACCATATCCTGGGCAAACTATTCTCCTACAAAGAGTCAAAGGGATGTTGATTGGAGGTTCTCGAATTATAGACCCGAGATTAGAGGCAAGACCAGAATGTTACCCCATGGAAGAGGAGTAGCATTTCTGATTTAGGTTGAAGAACCAGGAGTTGTCCTTTGCTTAAATCCTCCAACACGCAACAAACTGACACCCTTTATGCATATGAATTCATTCAAAACATGCACAGAGCTGGATGATGTTTCATGTATCACAAAACTCACCTCAGCATAATCTACTCTTCCACCAGCTTCATGTATGGCTTGTATGACTGCATTTCTCAACTCTGTGCAATTAACTTGACCTTTCTCTGCGGCATATTTAGCTTTTGACAATGACTTGCTTATTGACAAGGCCTGCCAGGTATTGAAATAATTATTGGAAGTCTCCATAATGTACAGAACAGGTAAAAGAACTGATTTTCCACTGTGAACAAATGACCGAAGTGTAATTGGTACAAATTAACAGGAGGCAACCATTGTATCTGCTAGGGATTATTTTCTCATGAAAAGAAGAAGAGAGGTTTCAAATGTATCATTTGCATGTCCAATTCATTGAACTAGAAATGAAGTCAGTGCATAGCATGAAGAGAACCTTCTCCCTCTCATTTGGTGAGAGGTGTACATTGCGGGAGCTCATTGCAAGGCCATCATCACCTCGAACTATCTCAGAACCAATCACTGTTACTGCAAAATCAAGATCGCGGACCTGAAACCATAATGACAATACCAATTACTCCGTAATAAACAATGGAACGCCTTTGCGCATGAGAACTGCAGAGGCCAATAGATAAATAAATCACTAGAAACTTGTATGAACATAATGGCAAACCATAGTCATTTGTTTAAGAAGAAGACTTGAAGAAATTCTGTTAACTAGATTTGTTCAGACAAGGAAGGTTAAGTGATGATCATCGTAATGCACTACGTACACGTTAAAGTTCCGTTATCAAAAGGAAAGGAAAGGGAGTAGCATACAAGCACATCTTTGATCAATTCCAGTGAGCCAGTGTCGCTGTGATGCAAATGTGCAATCCGGTGAAAAGACGAAATTCAGCCTAGCGGTCCAAATTTGGAGCAAATACTGTTAAACATCCATACATTAAAAGCGTAACCTGTGAAAGACTGCCCATCGGCGTTTTTGCTTCTCTACAGCAGTGGATCAATCAATTTCTGATGAAGAATCTCCAGATAAATATTTCATAGACATGACACTTTTTAATCCTAATCCTATAAACAAGCTCCTACTAGGCCACAACTTGCACTAGCTTGAAACACTGCTATTACCACTTACCAAATCAAGTCTTAAATATGGATGAGAAATAACAAAACGACTACACGGAGACACTAACATTGGGAGAAACATATCACCAATACTTGCAACACAACGTATATTAGGAACTCACCATTCGCCGTATGATTCGCCACTGCTGATAATCCTTCTTGCCAAAAACAGCAACATCAGGTTCCACTATATTGAACAACTTACTAACAACAGTGGCAACCCCTCTAAAGAAAACAGGTCTGCTCTTTCCACACATACCCTTTTCCAATCTGTCAACCCTAACCCATGTCTCATGCCCCATTCCCCTATCCTCCACACAAGACACGATTACCCCATCTTTATCTCTCTTCATTTCGCTCTCTACCCCACTTTCCCCATAATCATACAAATTATGAGGGTGAAATACCACATCAGCCCCACCAGGAACAGACATCATTTTCTTGATATCTCCATCAAAATCAGATGGGTATGTGGAGAGGTCTTCACTGGGGGAAAATTGACCTGGGTTGACATAGACTGAGACTACAATCAGGTGGGTGTGCTTGTGAGCTTCTCTGATGAGAGAGAGGTGGCCCTCATGGAGGTAACCCATGGTGGGGACTAACCCTATGGACTTGCCTTGGGCTCTCATGGACCTTGACCACTGTCTCATCTGGGCCTTGTCTATGATGATCTCTGGTGCTTTCACTGCTGCCATGTGGGAATTCAAGGTTGGGGTTGGTCTAGAGTTCGCTTTCAAAATAAATTAGGAGATTTTGTATTGGAATTGGAAGACAAAAAGTGCGTTTGGGAAGTTTAGATCCCTATCAGGAACTATCCAAAAATTTAGGTTTTCAAAGGAAGTGAACAATGCTACTGTGGAGGTTTGTGCTGCGGTGCGTCGGCGGGGGGTGAAAGAAGGGGATGGGGCGATGCGAGCGAGCTTGCGAAAGCAGAGGGTGAGGGTGAGGGCCAAAGCGAGGGCCAGAGAAAGGCGGCGCCGCAGACGCAGGATTAATTACACTTAGCACCTCCAAAATTTTTATTTATTGTACACCGTTACGCTTAGGTGTTAAACTTACATAAAGATACAATTTTTACCTTTCAAAATTTTTTTTTTGGTTAAACCACCCGATTTCCGGACACCACATTGGGAGCCGACTAATCCAAGTTCGAGCCGGGCAGGACATGGGCGGCAAAGCTCTTCTTACCAAATTTTGACGCAGCTGCATTCCTAGGGCTCGAACCCGAGACCTCTGGTTAAGTTAGGACAGCCCCTTACCATCTGACCTACACGCTTGGTGATTTTACCTTTCAATTTTCAAGAGCTAAACAGTTACCCATAAAATTACTGAAAGTGCCATCGATTTTTCTCCTCTTTTCTTTGTCCTATCCAACCCCCCACCCCCTATCTATCTCTTTTCCACCACCAACACCCGATTTAACGACCACCACCTCCAGACCCTGTAGGCAGATGTAAAAGGTCGACTTTTATCTGGGCACCGCCATATCCGTATCTCGACGTCTACGATCCTGAGCTCCTGGTGGTCGACTTAAGAACCTGCACGAACACACGAACACACAGAGAGAATTATGGGTCCATGAGCAAGAAGTCTTCGCCATCCCCAGTCACATCGTGCAATTGCTAAATCTCACAGTCGACATCATCGTGAGCTCCCAGTTGCTTTACGGTCACACACACACACAAAAAAATGAGCTATTTTCCTTGCAGCGACGACGACACAAATTTACAGTATGAGGCAATTAACGATGGTGAATTGAAGAATCTTATGGCGGCATTTTGCTGACGGTAGTGGCGATCAATGGAGACACTGAAGGTGGTGGTTGGAGAAGATGTCCACCAAAGGTAGCAATGGTGGTAGACTGGTTGCTATGATCGGTTGAAGGGTTCTTATGGCTATGAAGGTAGTCAGATTGAGGCTGGTGGCTGGTTGGAAGTCAAATGGGTTTGGTGGTGGGACAAATCTGTTAATTTGGGTTTGTATGCGTATTGCGTTTGGGGGGGAGGGGGGTGAGTGGGGTTTGTAAGGGACATATGATGACGGTGATAGCACCAGTAATAAGCGACAGTGAGGAGCTTGAGGACAGCAGTATGTGGTACATATTTTCGGGTAGGTGACTCATTGGGAACATCCGGGACACTACCTTGGCACGCTTCGAGTGCTCTGACAAAAGTGCTCACCCGCGAGATGGGTGACTCTTTCGGGACACTCTCTCTGCTAGGGTGTCTGCATGCCTAGACTACGTGCTCCTACACTAAGGGCTTTTCATCGGCACCCTAGGGACTATCACTCCGAGGCGAGAGCAAGTCTCTAAAAGGCATAAGACCTCTATCACTCCGAGGCGAGAGCAAGTCTCTAAAAGGCATCAGACCTAATCCACTTGGTAGTTGGGCATCGGGCCTTCCTTACGGTTGCCAAGTTCTCTGCGTTTCTCAACGCCCCTGAAGGACCCGACAAGGGCATTAAATTGGTGGCTAGATCAAGGGGTTTCCTAGCCACACCCACATTGTGTGAGCCAGTCTTTCCACACTTATAGACCAAAGTTGAGCATGCCGAGTGAATATGTCAGTGAACAATCTGTGGAGCATCTACACTTGTGACCCCTTCCGGTGAGGTGTCAATCCTAAGAAGCACCATGTGTCGCTTGAAATGAGTTATGTTCTTCATTTTTAGAAGAACAAAACTCATTTCTAATTTCACTTTCTCATTCTATAATCTCAGAGCTAGGAATTCTAGAGAAAGAAATATAAAGGATGCTAATTTCAAACCTTAGCTCTTAACCCTGACGCTGGATCTAAGCATTTAACTAGTGATTATCGTTGTGTATTCATCACGTGCTTTCGCCCTCGCAGCACTGCCACCCTTTAAGATTTGTCTGGAAAGCCTTGGTCTTTACCCTTGTTCTGTCCTTACTCTGTCCCGAATCTATATACTTGGCTTCTGACTTGGACTGCATTCTTTGCGACATCTACACGTATATTGTGAACCCACTTACTTGGCATCATATATAAGCACTTTAGAGCAAGGGAGTGGCGGTACATACAAAGATCTTAGAGAGCAATAAGAAGGCAAGCGAAAGCGCTGATCCTCTTCAAGGATTTGGTGCCTTAAATTTTAACCAGTAAATAAAAGAAGGAAATGATAGCGAGAAGCTAATATGAACGCATGTCTAAGCCTGCAGAATAATATTCTTTGCTTTACCATACTTTCGGTACCTTCCCATCATCATCCTCATTGCATGATGTTGCTGATATTCACTAGTGCATCAGTACAGCAATATGGGGCAAAGACATTGTAGCTTGTTGTCATGGCTGGCTGCTCCTCAAGTCCAAGTCCAGACGCATATTTCGTCACCTGCACAAGCTGTAGTACACTCTTTGGAATCCCATGACCTTGCAATCCATTGATCTGCCTCCATTACTGACCAAAGCCCATCGACAAATCGACTACTTTGTCTTGTCATCCCTCTTGGAAATCCTTATATCGTGGTCCTCTTATTCGAGAGCAGCACCCTTTTGATCTGATTCTGCAACAGGAATGATCACTGATGTGACTGGATGAGGATGAGTTACCGTAAGCAGATCGAAGAACGATCACGGATGTGACTGGATGGAGATGAGTTACCATAATCTGATCAAAGATTTAGGCAGAGATGTGAAGGATGATCATCTGCTTAGGCTAGTCAGTTGCAACTGCCATTTGAAGAGCACAACTTATACATATTATACAGTTGTGAAGATTGATATAGGCAACACCCTCTAGGCAGCTCTTTGTACGACCCTTAGGTTGTGAGTTACCCATTCTGAGCGTATACATTCAGTTATGAGAGAGTAGCATCCTGCGGCGAACTTTTCAATGGGCATACAATTTTAGGTGGGGTGAAGGCTGAAGAAGTCATTGATATTGAGGTTTAATTTTCAAACTTCCTCAGCACCATGATTCTGAGACAAGTCGACAATTCTTGGGATCGAGCCTTTTTCTTACACGAACATGTTAATGATACTTGTTCCTGTCCCAGCTCAGTTTCGTTTGGAAATCATGTTTATTTCACCCAGGATGAGAGTTTATGTTCATACCACGATGAGGAAAAGACTACATGAGTTTCTCTCCCGTAATCCAGTTCTCAGACTTTGCTAACACCATGCCTCCCACCAATTTTTGTATCGCCTAGTACTTTGGCGGAGACTATTATAATAATGTTGAATGAGACGGATGTAATGCCATAGTGAAAGTTGAACAGAATAACGTGCAAGAGGAGGAAAAAAATCTTTTGTAATCTTCCATTTGATCTCCAAAAATTTATTGCTGGCCCTGTAACTCAGTTAGATTACATGAACTTTCGAGCTGTGAGCAAGGCGTCTCGGTTAGTAGCTCCCCCAGTTCAGTGGAGAAGTTCAAAGGAGCTGGCAGGCCCCAAAGAGTGTTATTCACTAACATCGTGGCTCATGCTTAGTAGGAATGTACTTAAGCTTTGTTGAGAGTAGATTCAGGGGAAGATATCTGATGAAAACTCTGGATATACCGGCAAATGCAACAATATGTTATTCGAAGGGTTGGGTACTGCTAACGTCGGATAGACAGTGTTCAGTGGTCTTCTTCAATCCCTTTACCAAAAAGGCCATCGAATTTCTCGATCTGGCTATTGAATGGCCGGTTGTAGGTATCCTCATCCTTACCAACCTCTGATGATTGTTTTGGTTGTTGGGATCTCATTGTTACATAGAGAAGTTGCTATACACACTGCATGTTCAGGACAAACTGAATTGGATTATGTACCCCATGCCAGATACCCCATTAGGGATTTCATCCCAAACCATAACTATCATGTACATTACTGAAATGGAGCTTTCCATTTCTTGGGTCAAGGTTGGAATCTCGCACAACTCAGTATAAGACATGATGGTCAACATCGTAGCTTTTGAAGTTCTTGATAAGCCAAGGAGTTCTTGGACTCTTTCCAGCATGACTTCTTAGTGGAATGCAGTGGAAAGCTTCCATTGGTGTTTGTTAATGATCTGGGAAGATCGGTTCAGGTGTTCAAGTTGAATCCTTCCACATGTGAATGTGAAGAGTGTGACAATTTGGGAAACCATAAGCTTTATGTCAGCCATTCTTCATCATTTTTTACGGTGGCAAAAATCCCTAGCATGGAGAATAGGATCTACTTCCCTAGATTTTGTGAAGAAAGGCTAGCGTTTTACGCTCTTAACAAGGGCAAATTTCACGCTCTGAGCAACGATAATACGTTGATAGATTAAGCTACACAGACGCTGTGTGGTTTGATTGAGCCCGACTGGTTCTAGCTAGATCATGCACGGTAAATAACGATGCAGAAATAGAAGTATTTGTAAGCAAACTCAACACAACATGACGTTTTAAGCAATTTTGTAGCATTTGCGACTCTATTATTTGAAAACTGATAGTCTTGATGCCGAAAGTATGTAGAAGCGTGCGTAAATTCAGTTTTCCAACTGTATGCATCACTTTATTTTAAATAGCAACTAATATCCGCTCTTTAGTCGTCACGATAAAAGATTCAGGTGACACTCTTTTAATGATTTTAGTGGCACTCTTTCTCCCTTTAACGATAAATATAAAGTAAAAATATTGGCAAGTGAAGGCCACTTTATCAAATTTCCTATTTACTTGGTTGGCTCCTCCTCCATTCCATTGCAAACATTTTCTCAGTTTCAAGAGTCAAATCCCCATTCCGAAGGACACTTTACTTGAGATATGACCTTGACGTCGCGAGTTCAAATTCTCGTACCAACGGGCCATAAAAATTACAGTTTTGATTATTTAAAAAAAAAAAAAAAAGTCAAATCAACATAATAGTTGTGATATCCCAGTTGTACACACAAACTTACAATTATAGCCCAGGCCCATTATTTTACACGCCTATTCTGAAAATTTTACACATAGAAAGCCCTACTCACCAACCCAAACTTTAACAAGCCCAGCAAAGCTAAAAAGAATGAACATTAACAGGCCAACTGGTCTCTAAACGTGGAGATCTCTTCAAAAATGGGAAGCCTCCTTGATCTATTGGGGGCCCATTCATCCATCAACCTCTCAAGGCCATCAACGAAATCATCTTCCAGATCAAGGCCCGGAAGGTTCAACAGGAACGGCGGAGGCTGCCGTGAATCCAGTTCCGTCAACAGTTCCTCGGCCCGGCTTCCTGACTTGATGTCATCGGAACCTGGAAGTGTACCTTGCAGTACAAATTCCAGAATGGAACGTGCCTCGTCGTACCGGGCTTGCTTCATTAAGCAAAGGCCCAGGTTGCAGGCCTTGTTGGCATCTGGATCAATCATCTGGGCCTTCCGGTACACCACCTCGGCGGCCATATAATTTGTCTTCTGCATGTAGGCCCAGCCCAAGTTTCCCTGTACCGGACAAAACAATGTCACTAGTCCAATAAAGAAAGAGCAATACTAACATCTATTTTAAGCCTCTATCCTACTTTGTACATTGCTAGCAATGATTGAGATAAATGGACTCCCGACGTATACGAAAAAGGATGGTTTCGCTCGATAAGTTCCTATCTATCTATTTCAGGGAGATTTGCAATAAATACAATGAGTTTGAGAAAATTTAAAGTAAAATACCAGTATCCTGGACGTTTCTTGCTTGACGGAAACCTGGAATTTCTTGCCATGAGAGCGTGCAGTTTTTGTGGGTTTTCCATTAAAGGCCTCTCCTCTATATATTAGTCTAAGCTTCTGCTTTAGCATCGCTATTTGCTCATCCACTCTTCCACATTTCTGCAAGATTCACAATAATTATTTCATGTCATGATTGTACACATTTGTCACTAATAAGCGTTAAAAGCCGTAGGAAGTTACAAACAAAAAGCACATACATTTAGCAATCTGTGTACGTCAGTATAAAGTTTGTTTTAGATATCGATTAAAGGGCTAATCAAAGTTAGTATCGCATTGTTGATATGTTGTCCCGGGTACACTATGGACTAACAACGTCCATAAGTTCATATTTTCATATGTTCGTCGCCGGCTAGTATCTTGAAGTTTTACATTGTTTGTCACTGGTACGTTGTGGACTAACTTCCACGCATAACAGCTAAGAGAAGTGCTATTAAAATTCTTTTTTAAAAGGTGTAATCTGAACAACTTTATTAGAACTAATAGACAGACATCATAAAAGTTAAAACTGCTAGCTGATGTGATCTACTATAATAGTACGTGAATTGAGCGATCAACAACAAAAGCTGTATGAGAGATATAACTCTTCGCTTTCCAAAGTTTTGTAACAACAAAATATTTTAAGTAATACTCAAACAAAAGAAAGAAGGAAAAAAAAAAAGAGCGAATTAAGCAATGTTGTCAATACGTTGATATATTTTGAAGGATGTGGGAGCTTGGGTACCTTGTACAAGTCGATGAGGACGTTATCAAGGGATTCCTGGGCTTGTTTGGTGCAAAGGCACCTGAAAGACTTGACAGCTTCAACGGCCTCCTCAGTTCTGTCCAGTTGCTTCATCACCACCGCCATGTCCTTGAGTGCACTATCTACTCTATCTCCTGCATTTATGGCCTTCCAAAATAACACTATTGCTGCTTCTGGATCCTTCTGCACCAGCTGTTCCATGACGATGCATTGCCACCATTAATATGCAAAATCATGTCACTGGTGGAATTTGGTTATAAACGGGTCCGGATCCCTGTATAAAGCTCCTAAGAACAACGTACGAACTCATGAAGTGTTCAGCTTTTCTAGCTGTAGTGAGGGTTCAATGCTTGTCATTGAGTTATTGTGGGTAAAATGTTGTGACACGAAAGGCAATTAGAAAAAATGGATGAAGGCTAATGGAGGAACTAAAGGTAGAGGTTTCATGATGACTGCCATGGCCGCTTGTTAACACATCCACATCGGACCAGGATAACCGGATAAGGGATGAGTTTGATTCTTATACTTGGTGACCTTATCCTATTAATGAACATGCTTTTAGATTGATACCAGACTTAAAAATGAGGTTATTACCATTACAAATTAAGAAAGTGTATTACATAACACAATAATAGTGAGAATGTTTAATTTGTTTTGAGCCGATCCGAGGGAATTCGAATTCATGTTGGGCTGGTTGCTACACAAAGGAAGACAACAATTCTCGATGTTGCTGCCAACCTCTCCAGACTCCCTAATATTGTCGTTTGGCGCAACATTGCAATACAAAATTGTTAAACCGATTCTTCGTCGAAGTTCAACAAATGCACTATTTGACATGATTTCACCGCTTCTTAGGATTGACTAACCCATGTGCAAAGGTTGCTCAAATGGAAAATTGTCTTTTCAGCCTTCCAAGTTTTCATTTGAACGTGTATCACTATATTGCAAAGATTCGCACCAAAATCCAGTCGGCCTAGGCTTGCCCACAAGGTTTTGTGGTGTCTGTCATGCCCTTTTACTCATTGTATAGTTGACAGGAGTGAGTTGATTCGGCAGGTGAGTTGTTTCATACTTGTTAACCCTACGGTTATTTTAACCTAGGATTATATTTGATTTTGATGATAACTAACATTGATGATTATGCTGTCTAACATGCATTAAGTTGATGAAGCAATAGGAACAATCTCATACTCATGCAAACGGATTATTAGACGAGCAACACGGTTAAAGACTCTCAACGGAACGCATCAAAGAGGAAATTTGACGATTGAAGTTTTCATGCTTTTATTTCCGTCTTTGTAAACTAGACATAGAGAGATGATTGTTACGATGATTGTATACCTAGAACTTGCCCATAGGTTTCTCTTGCATGCATAAAAAGTTTTTCATGTTTTAAAAACAGGAAACTGCATTTTCAGGGATGTAGTCGACTGCATTGGGATGCAGTCGACTGCATTGGGATGCAGTCGACTGCATGTTGGGCAGTAGGGTATTACAGTCGACTGCATTGGAATGCAGTCGACTGTAATACTTCCAGTAGCCTATTACAGTCGACCGCATTGCATTGTAGTCGACTGCAAGTTGGAAATTTGAATTTCCAACGGCTACTTTTTGGGTTACAGTCGACTGCATTTACCGTTTGGCGCATTTAATGCCCCACCTAACCCCAAACGGTCATATTTATTCCCAGCTCTATAAATATTCATCTTGGGCATTGTTTTCATTCATCAATTGCATTCAAAGCTCTCTTATCTTTCATATTCTCAAAGATCAAAGCAATTGTTCAAATCTCTCTTATTTTCTTTGATTTCTCATCCTTTTCAAGAGAGCATTTATTGTGAGCTTACATTAGAGAGAGATACACTTTCATAAGTCATCATACACTCATCTCTCTTGTTCTAAATACTTCAACTTGTACTCATCTACTTCTTAAGAGTGAAATCTTGTACACATTTCTTCATTGAAAGGTTCTTGTATCAAAGCTTGGGGTTGTCAAGCTTTGAAGCTTTGGGTTTGTCAAAGCTTGTTCTTGCAATGGGCATAGCATCAAGGGATTGTAAGAGGTTCGATCTTGACCCGTAAGGAAGATCATACTAGTGGATTCTAGGGCCTTTCAAGGGACTTCCTTGAAGGGGTGGACGTAGGCTTGTGGGTATATCAAGCCGAACCATTTAATTCTCCTTGTCAAGTATCTCTAAACCCTTATCTCTTTACTTTATCGCTCTATATTTGTGTTGAGATTGGTTGTTTGTTTATTTGAGTTATTGTGATTGAGGTTTGTTGGTTGTTAATTTTAAAGTAGTCTTAAAACCCTATTCACCCCCCCCCCCTCTAGGGTTATTTTATTGGTTTCAATACTCTTTACTGGAATTTCGACTTTCCGATCACGTTTTACTTGTTTTTTTTAAGGAAAGAAATGGACCACAACCCGGAGTAAGAATTTAGGCAAAAGGAAAATATAAGAAGTAACAAATGGTTAACTTAATTTATTTATGGAATAGATTGACCACAACCCAAAGTTGTTCATCTAATGGAGCTAGAGGAATCCATTAGTGAAGAGAATGAACAAGGATCCAGGAGAAAGGTTTCTTTGAGTGGTAGATATCATCAGTTCATGCCAATTTAGAAGTTTTTTTTTGGTCGAATCCAATTTAGAAGTTGAGTTATGAAAAATGAATGCTTTGTCAGGAGAACTATTTCGCCCTAGCTATATACTATGTCATCATATCCTATTGCTCTTAACTCAAAAGGGTTTTCGCTTCAGAAAAATTCGAATTTCTTATTTATCACGAATTGACGGGAATTATTGTAGCGAGAATACTAGATGCATTCGAAACCAAACATTGGACGCATCATCGCGAGTTCGCGACCGATAAATACGTATTACATTTGTGCTTAAGGTAGGAACTGTTATGTACACAGCACAACACAGAATTCTTATCGGACAACCAGACAACCAGATTATATCAGAAAAGATTATCAGTTTCTTGTCAAGTCAACGACAAGAATTGAACGAACCCGGTACTCAAAAGAAGCTAAAACACAAAAGAACTAACCTAGATATCTTGTGGAACTAACAATTTGTGCTAAACCTAATTTTATGCTAAAACTCAAGACAAAGTAAATGACCCAAGTATAAGTGAGAGATGACCTGAGCATGCTTGGCTCGAACATAAGGCCCATCACCAGAAGGAACTTTGTGAATGACATGAAACTCCTTCTCCGAGCTTCCTTCCATTCTCTCTCTCTCTCTGTAGAAACTTACGCAATCTTTTTACATGTATCAGTAAGACTTTGTTCAGATCCAACGTAAGAAAAATGTTGTCAGGGTCAAATGTGAGGTTGTATTGTTTATGTATATATATAGATGTAGTATGAACTAGACAGGGTCTCAATGATCATGGGGGAGGGTAGACTGAACCTGGCGGAGTTCCCGTCCACGTTCGGTGTTCCAGCAGGATGCTCGGTTCACGTAATGCCCAGTCAGCCAAATTGCTCCGTCTCGTATAATAATGATGGGCAGGTGTCATACTCTAATTCATGCATCCATGACGACCGTCCACTCTGTCCCCTGTGTACATTTCTACGGTCCGGATCATCTGGATTCTGGTTCCAGTCCAGAATCCAGATACCCTCCTCCTCCATTTTTAATCAAACCATAAAGGTGGGTGTTACATGTGATTTATATATGTTGCCGATGAGTTGTGTGTCCTTGTAAATGCGGTTTTTTTTCTTCTTTTTTTTAACACTTTTTGGTTGTTTGGTATTGACGTATCGCCGTTATTTTTCTGTGCTAGAATCGTCTTACCAAATTATAGGTAGAAATGAGATGTTTGATCTGTAATACTTGCATTTTGCACTCTGTACATATTGCTCAGAGAAAAGAGCGTGTCCTTAGCCTGGCTGTTGCTTTGGCGTCTTATACTAGGTAACCTGGCATTTTGATGCATCAAGAGCGGCTCGATGCTGTACATGTTGATGCCCTTCTTTTGGCCGTCTCGCTTGTTAACTAAGCTTTGGTAATGAGTAGTTGGACCTAGTGACTTTTTGCTTTATATTATTAGTATGAGGATATCGTTGTTCTTTGCGTTCTATGGCATATATGATCTCTTTTACTGTAATAAAGGTATATGTTGCTACTATTAACCAAACAAAAAACGTTTTGGTTAGAGGGGTATTACAATGCCTCCTTGAGTTTGTCTTCGACAAAATGAGCTCTACTATCAACACTAGTTGTAGATTTTATTTCACCGTAAGTCGTGTCAGCTCGCAACAAGTTCATCTTAAATAATGAAATATGTGTTTACTATTTTGATTTACTCACTTTAGCTATGTATTCGTCGTTCTTGCATATTATGCATATGGTTAGACATAATTTTGCTAATGAAAAACGTATGGCCACTTCAGAATGATCTAGCTCAATCAAGACTAGCTATTAGTGACACTTTTGCATGTTATTTTCTTTAGCTCAAAAGTAGCGCTCTTCTGCATTTCATTCGAGGAGCGATAAAAAATTCAAAAGTTATTACATTCTACTGAAACTCAATTAATTTTGCATATCACCAATTAAAATTATAGGAAAGGTGCAAAATTTGTTAAGAGAAACAAAAGTATAAAAGAAAAGTAAATATACACAATAAACCAAAAAAATATTATCTCCAATCACCGCATGTATGTTAGTTCTATTGGATTAAGTAATGGAATAGATTAACCTTAATTATTGACAGAACCTTTGAACCTTCTTGACACAAATAAAGCAATCCTTATGACTCCTAAAGAAAATTTCAAAAAGAAAATTCGCAAATGAATATACCATAGTTAACATTGAATATCCCTTTCTTCAAAATTCATTTTCTTTTATATTCGAGTTTACTTAAAAACTAATTTGGTACCTATTATATCTCGAGGTGTGTAGAGGGTAGAACGAATTCAAACTCGTCACGTATGGCCAATCATGCAAGCGGCGATTTAAACAGAAAAGAGAGGTCTTTAAAACTAGACGGGCCTCAGAAAAGGTCAGAGTAACTTTTCATTGATTTTCTTTTAATATGATAACTACACGTGAGACGATCCCAAATCCACCGGTCTCTTACTTATAATTGTGGATCAAAGAAAATACATGGTCATCAGTATTGCACACTTAGAGAGTGTTTGAGATTGATTTTGAAATAGTCAAACCTGATTTAATCTAAATTAAATTAGATAAGAGGGTGTTTGGCAAAACATATTCAAAGACTCAAAAAACTAAAAACTTATTAAATCCATAATCCTGAAAAGTGAGGATTATGAAAGAATCACTTTTCTCATAATCATATTTGACTTTCTAATTTACAGTACTATCATAATTCTCACAAAATGACATCTCATACCCTTTAACTAATTTTGAGCAAGTTATTATACTATAGACACTAATATGAGATTGTGGGTGTTTTAATTTAAAATAAGAAATAAACAACTTTTATAAGTGGGCTGAAATAACTTTTCGATAATTTATTTGTCTACTATAGTTATTTACAAATGAAAGTTATGTTAGCATTACTTTGCTAAATGAATATTATAAATTTATTTATTAAGTGTAATCTACGGTCATTCTGTCACAGTGGAGCTAATTTAAGCACTTTTTACCGAAACACTTCTTGTAACTTTAAGCTAGTTTACAACAACTTTTGCCAAACACCAATCTGATTTTGCTTAAAGTAGATTTAATATGATTATAAAAACTAATTAAGATTTAAGTTGAATCTACTTTTTAAAATCAATTCCAAACGGACTCTTTAGCTCGGGTGACATGAATGACTTCCGCGCAAAAAACTGGACTTGGGAAAAAATTCCTACTTATGCTTGACCTAGTCTGTAAACGCTTCCATTGTGCTCAATCAGCTGATATTACCGCAATGTTGGTGTTTTCTTCCACTATTAACCAAAATATCTTTTTTCTTTTCTTGTATATTTTAATTATGTTACTCGTTGGAATGTCAACACCAACAACTTTTATCTGGTGGCAGATAAATTAACCAAAAACTTTTTGTAAACAAAAAAAAATGTTGTATACAGAGTTTGACACTTAGGATTTAGGATTAAGGATATGACTCTATCTATTACTACGTTACTTTCACTACAAGAAAACAGGCTTTTAGCGACGGGGAAATCCGTCGCTAAAAGCTCAAAATCCCTCGCTAAAAATCCCTCGTATAAAAGCCCGTCGCTAATAGTTTAGCGACGGAATTTTTAAATCCATCGCTAAATATGTGATTTTTACCGACGGATTTATTTTTCATTAGCGACGGATATTCCGTCGCTAATTATATTTTTAGAATTTTAATTTATTTTCTTTTTTGTCCAATTAGCGACGGATTAAATATTTAGCGACGGAATATTCCGTCGCTAAAAAACTTATTTAGCGACGGAATATTCCGTCGCTAAATAAGTTTTCTAAAGGAATACTTTAGCGACGGAATAAATCCGTCGCCAAAAGTCAATTTTTTTTTTTATTTTTCAATTACCTAAACCTGTGCATAAATACAATTTTCAATTCTCAACAACAACGCGCAATAAGCGAAATACAGAAAGAAATATATATAATCAATAATAAAAAATATTTATTATAAAAGAAACTCATACATGTACAAGCCGGGGAACCGGAGATAGCCGGTTAGGAGAGGGGAGAAGAGTACAAGCCGGGAACGGGGGGGGGGGGAAGCTAGGAACAGGCACGGGAAGGGGCTTATCAGGGGTTCCCGAGTCCCGGATCTGGATCCTGCTGAACCGGGGCCGGGGCGGCCCTGCTCCATCATCATCCGGCACACCACTGTAGCAATGCGCTGGATCTCCTCGTCGTCCAACTGAGGCCGAGGAGCCGGTGTCAGCGCTAATGTCCAAGTTACATTGGCTTGGTTTCGTATACGGCCTAACTCACAAGTAAACAATTTTCCAAAATGTGCTCAAAACTTGATATAGTACAGTAGATAATTGAAAACAAAACTTGGTACACAAAGTCAATCCAGATTGTGTCAGTTAAATGGCGTTGTACAATTGGAGTAGTGCATAACAGATTAATAGGAACATGTATCAGTAGTGCATAACAGGAAAATCAGTCAATGGAAGCACAATCAACGCATAAACTCCGGAAGCAAGTCAAGCAACTTCATCTTCCTCCACCCGTTTTTCAAAAGCAACCAAAAACGTCAAACACCACAGGTCCACATGCACTCCATACAATGATTCAGACGCAGTCCCCCACGGCCACGCAAATTCAAGAGAATGAAGAGATGCATCAATCATCATGGAAGGCGATTTGGGATTTGGGAACATACTCCTTGTCGTCGGTGGAGACGTGGAGTCACGGGTTGGAGATCGTTCGTGGCGACGCCGTCGCCGGTTGAGGTGAGGTCGTCAGTGACCGTGAGCTCGCCGTCGGCACGTAGATCTAGACCCAGATCCAGATAGCCCAGATTGTGGCTCGTGTCGTGGCCGCCGTCGCCAGTCTACGATTTGCCGGAGTGAGGCGCCTGTGGTCGTGAGTAGTGAGATTGTGAGAGAGAGAGAGAGAAGTCGTGAAAGTTGAGAGGAGAAGAGGCTGAAGAGAGAAACGGGGAGAGAGAAAATGCAGAGTTTTGCTAATTAAAGGCCTTTTAGCGACGGAATAACCCGTCGCTAAAAGTCCGTCGGTCAAAGAAATTTTATCCGACGGATTTTTTTTAGCGACGGTATTATTCCGTCGCTTAAAAATATTAAAAAAACTTCGAAAATTACAAATTTCATAAAAATATTTAACGACGGGATCCCCGTCGTTAAAAGCCCGTTGTTAAAAGTCCGCCGGCAAAGGTTTTTACCGACGTAATATTCCGTTGGTAAAACTTTTTACCAACGGATTTTTACCGACGGCGTTTTCCGTCGCTGAAAAGAGCTTTTGGCGACGGAAATAATTCCGTCGCTAAATCTGTCTTTTCTTGTAGTGTTTATGACATCCGTCAGGCGGAATATAAAGACTCACATCGACCCAGACTATGGATGGACTGTCACAAGGACAAAAACCGTGCAATACAACGATAAGGATAAGGATCAAATATGTGCGATATAAAGATTGTATTGCACGGTTTTTGTTGTTTGTGGATATATAACTTGTATTGGCAATCTGGTCTATCCTTTGAAGTAATTCATGTATTATACAATCTAAAAGAATTTTACGAGATTATATTATAATCTGATCCATCCTTTGAAGTCATTATTGTCTTACACTCTGGACGGTTTCTTGTGAAATTGTAATGCAATCTGCTCTATCCTTTGAACACTGTCATCTCCCCCATCCTTCGGATTTTGCAAGGTAAATGAGAAAGAATCCCACTCTGTAAGGATGAACTTGGTGATGAATGCAGTCAGATACAAAAGTGGACGTAGCTACTAGTAGTATTTTTGGTTCTGTTCCATACTGGATATATATTATCACTTGCTGACGACCAACGGCAATGTCATTATATTATGCTTCCAAGTATTCTTTCTGTGTTTTCTCATGGTTGTGGCACAGACCCTGATGAACCTGGACATGTTCCGTAGATGAAATATCTACATTTTTCAGAGGCAAATGAGAGAGAAATTTTTTTGACTCAAATTAAAATAATTTTTCTCTTACCCCTCCTGTATAACGACAATTAATGATCGCTAAATATTTTCAGTGACTTTTATTTAGTAACCGCTAAGAGCTGCTGCTGAAAGTAATAGAAGACAAGTTATTAAAAATATTTAGCAAATGTTATTTATCACAATTTACGGAGTTAGAGAAAAATTCTTATAATCCGAATAATAGCCAGATTTTGTTCAATAAAAAATAAAAGAATTCTAACTGATGCATTCTACTACTATAGATGAGCCACACGGTACGAATACTTTTGTCAATTTGTCACCAGTGTTGGGACTAATGGTGCTGGTTCAACCATAGTTGAGTTTTTTGTTTCACATATATATATATATATATATATATTTTTGGGAATGCCTACAAATTCTTAGTTGAATTAGTACCGTGTAAACATCAAATTGAACTCAAAAGACAGTAACAGACTAATCAAATGCCTAATGACATTGCCCAGAATTAGATTGGGCATTTTTCTCTCTCTACAATAATTTCTCTGACTTCTCTCTAAAACAAAAGCCTTCAACAGGAAAACCACTGTGGCCGCCCCACCGTGCTTGGCGCGTGTGGGGCGGCGGCCGGATTCTGGCCTTTTCTCTTTATTCTTCGTCTTTTGTTCGTGTGTCTAGGTTTTGTGAGGATTGATATCTTTCGTGGCCGGCGGTAGTTTCAGGGTGGACGATGGTGGGCGAAGACAGTGCGGTGGCAGGCGCCATCTCCCCCAACTTGATCGGGGATGGCGATGCCTCGCTCTGATGCACCGGATGATTCAGATCTATGTAGATCCCAAGTCTTTTCTTGCTCTACTAGATCTGATAGATCTAGCTCGTTGGGATGGCCGATGGTTGATGAGTTATGGGCTTGATTGATGGGGCTTTTCTTTGTTAAGGTTGGATCTGTCATCGCCGGTTGTGGCTGGAATTCTGCCGGCAGCAGCCGAAATGCTACTGGCGGGGCCGAAGCTTCTGCCGAGATCTGACAGCTTGCTAAGGGGCTGTCCGTTTGGTTACAGGGTATTGCATCTAGGGTAAGTCCTTGGGGTGGGGTGGGGTGGGGTGGGGGGATAGGGGGACTTTGGGGGGTGGGGGGAGGGGTATGAGGCCCTTGGGGAAAGGGAATGGGTATTGGGGTAATCTACTCTAGGGGTGCGTTTGGGGTAAAGGAGGGGGGGAAGCTTTTTAGTCTGGCTATGCCCGTTAAGGATTATTAAGTTACTGTTTAGTTTTACGCTTGTCGAGTTTGGGATTGAAATACCGGTGGAATTTTGTGACCTAGCAAAGTTGAATGCCTCTGATCTTTGCACTCCCTTTAGGTGTCATTTACGCCCTCGATTACTCGTCTGGTTCCAGTTGTCTTCCTTATTGTTATATTTCTTTATGTCATTGTGTTGTGTACTCGTGTTTGAAGTATTTATTGTTAAAATTGTATCATGTAAGCCTTAACAAGTTATGGAAAAATTAGGTTGAAGTGTAAGATATACTCTGCTTCAATCAAATTGTAATTTGCTTAGAATTGATAAGTTAGTTGTTTGTCCATATTATTAATGGTAGCTTGTGATGTTATTTTTTATGTTTGTAAAATAGCTGATCTAGCCGGGACGGCTTGTAAAACTCCTTTATATAAGATACTTTTCTCCTCTTAACAAAAAAAAAAAAAAATGCCTATTGACAAATCAATCTAGAGTAACTACATAGGTGTAACTAGTCGCTAATCCATTTACATGTACCAAATTTAAGAATTTGCAAAAGGTCAAACAAAAGAGATTTATTTGAACGGAACATGGTATACAAGTATGCACACACAATATTGAAGATAAATGGCAATTAATTAGACAAAATGCCAACGTCAACTTGTTTTGTGCAACCCAAGACGCTGCATAACATGCCCCGTGCAGTCACTTCCTCTATAAACTTACAGGGAAGATTTAGTTACGATTAGAAATCTACTTTAGAGACTCTCAAACATTGCACGCCATGGAAATTTCACATAGAAAAAGGAGAACCCTTTGAAGTAAGACATACCGAGTGATTCGCCCGGAATATTAACCCTTTTTAACTATCTTTGAAACTTTGAAACCAAATTACCCACTGCATGCCATGTTGGAAAAGGTCAAAACCATTGCTTTACTGCTTAATAACCTTGGTAAAAAGACAGCCACGATTTCATGCTCCAAACATATCCAATATAGAACCCCTACATTTAGCTACAACTACGCCTGGTTGCCATAATCCCTTGGGCGGTTTCCCATCCTTCCACGACCTCGGCCATAACCTCTGCCCCCTCTACCACCCCTGCCTCTGCCATATCCATTACCTGTTGTAAAACCAGGTCAGTTTTAACACATCGCTGTGTATGTCATTCTTTTTATAGCATGAAACGCATGCAGAGGGTTATGCAACTATGTGATACCTATTTTAGTTCCAATTTTTTGTTTATAAGCCAACGTGTGTGTGTGTGTGTGTGAGAGAGAGAGAGAGAGAGCATACTAACCACGATAGCCCTGACCTCCACCGCGTCCGCCCCCTTGGCCCCGATTTGAATAGTCGTCATATTCTTTCAAAAAGAGTACATAATGTCAGGGACTTAAAATAAAGTTGTAAGCATGAAAATACCACCTTAGTTGCAGGAAACTCCTAATATGGTGACGTTTCTCTCTCGGAAACTCGCTTTTGCTATCCCAAGTTAGGAGCTCCATGGGATCTCGTCCCAAGCTAATATGGGAACTTGATCCCGTTAGCTAGATAGAGATGCATGGAACAAGTGAGAGAATATCTGAAAATCAAGCTTTTTCAACTCAATTCTTTGTTTCTCTCTCCCATCAAGTCCTTAAAACCTCCTTGTTTGTTGTTGCTAGCTATGTAAACTATATTAAACAAATGATAATACTCTTTACGCATTTATTTATTCAAGTCGCTCCCAACCTCAGATTCTTCTTGGTGCTTACGCTCCCCCGCCCCCTTTCCCGCCCTTGCTTTGTGCAACTAAGATACAACCCCCTTAATATTTAACATAAAGTAAATAATATTCTCTAGTAACTAATAAATGAATTTCTATGGAACCAACTTACAATTGATAAGTTTTTGGGGAAAATATCGTGTGGCATTATTCATAATGAGGGGAAAATATAGCCATGCATACAGAAGTAGGTTAGGTAATTCCCCTACTTGTTTTAACATTGAAAATCTAGGTATCTAAGTCAACCAACACACCATCACAATCTTTGGCTAAACTTCTTCCATCAACCATTAAGTTTGTTTTTCTTGTCTTAGGTAGGCAAATAAGCAATTGTTGTGAAGATGCCACAAATAAAATTGAAACATGCTTCTTTTATATTCTTAGATATAATAAATGGGTGAAAGTCTGTAAATAAACCCAATAATATATACTTCTAATGATTGATCATTTTAAAATCTCCCATCTCCCATCTCCCATGATTATTAATTATTAAAGGGTTAACCGTAATGCTGAAGAAATAATACCTTGATAGTTTTCATAACCACCCCTGCTTCGCCCACCACCTTGGCCGTAGTTTGAATAGCCACCATTCTCTATCAATAGGTTAACAGTTTGAAACAAAGTTAAAACCCATAAGATGATATTATCAGGTTGTTTTCGCATAAAGAACAATACCTTGATAGTTTTCATAACCACCCCTGTTTCGCCCCCCACCTTGGCCGTAGTTTGAATAGCCACCATTCTCTATCAATAGGTTTAACAGTTTGAAACAAAGTTAAAACGCATAAGATGATATTATCAGGTTGTTTTCGCATAAAGAACGTAGTGCTGAAAGCTAATACGTTGATAGTTTAGATATCCATCCCTGCTCCAATTTCTTCCTCTTCCTCTACCACCACCTCGACCATATGAATCTAAAAGGCAAAGAATCACGCGTTAGGATTAACAACGACAACTCACCAATGATCGACTGTCCATATGTTATCTCTAAGATCACCTTCATTAACAGCATTGTACACTCTACGTGGTTGTCGAGGTTGTGGCTGTTGCTGTGGCTGATAATTGTACTGCGACTTTGATTGATCAACACGAGTTGGGGCTTGGTACCTATGGACATTTAAAGACAAAAACAAAATGAGGGATATCCTAAAAGGTTGTAGAAACTAAGAAATTCATCAAGGGGTAAAGGAAACTACTAGCAGTACAATCAGCTATGCAACTTACCCTGGAGAATTCTTCTTTAGCTCCTTAGTTGACAAGCAGATTGAAATCATTGAGACGTGGCGAGTTGTCTCCACACTGTTCGGATGCAAATCTCCATGTGTAAGAAATAATATTACATAACCAATGGGAAAAAGTTTGAAGTAACAGTGGAAACTTACAGGAAAAGACCCTCTTCAAGGGGTTCATATGTATCAGTTAGGCTCACTGAACTGATGGCAGTGTCTTGATGCAGTACAGGAACTCTCCTCTGTTTCATCACAATATAAGGCTGAGAAGTTGAAACTAAAAGGAGGAATTACAGTCTAAGTAAAAACTAGCTACTTTAGAAGAACCAACCTTTATAATCTCTGCAATGGCTACAGTCTTGCTTATTGCCTGCCCCATTGCTTTTAGGACGATCTCTCTACCAGGTCTCTCCTGAAAAAAAAATAAAAGGCCGGTTACAGATAAGATAAAGATGAAGCAACATTCCATCCTTGCATCTACCTAAGTTAAAACAGAAATTCCAGTATTTGGAAAACTTTAGATTGCTTATCAATGAGGACATTTCAGCAATTAAGGACTCTCTAAAATCCTGTGACATTTTGAACCCTTCAACCTGGATGGGGAATTCCCAAATGCAATTATCCTCATCACTCATTCCTAGTCAGATGGGAATTTAGAGGTGTCAAAGATTCAAAGGCTGTTGACCGTGTCAGATGAACAACATAATTCAATCATACAACTTGTGAGGCTTGGAATCTTATCTATACATCATGGTTCATTTTAATTTAAACAAATCTTAAAGTAATTAAGCTTCACATCCCCATTCCCCCATCCCCCCTAATATCACAACTCTAAATGTTCTTTCAGTAGTCAGGGGCGGATCCAGGATTTTGCATCGAAGGGGCCAAAAGTTGCATGTAAAAACTTTAGTTGCTAGTGTTATAAAATTAATGCAATATGACCACGACCACATTTGGGGCAGGAAGCGACATCAAATAAACTTGAATCATTTTTAGTCTTCAATTGCATGAGATATGCAAAAAGAATAATATGTCTATGTGTATTAGTTCCGGCATCACATCTATATTGAAGTTATATACTTGTGTGCACTTATGCTTGCACAATAGTTTAAAAATACTTTGATTAAATGCTACTCACATATAGCATTTGTGAGTATATTAGTTGTACGTATATAAAAAATGTATATTTAAAATTGAGTAGCGAGAAAAAATATCAGTCGAACTTTGAGTTTGTCTACCCAAAAAAAAATTAATAACTAAAATTTTCTTGTGCATTGGAATTAAAACAACAAAATATAAAGAATTAGATATTCACTCCAAACTTAAACTCTCTCAAACACCAAATGGTTTTTAGTGGCACTAGTTAATAACACGATTTGGATCTTTAAAAACAACCGTAAGTTGAAAGTGTTCAAATGCTAAAATATATATTATGAATTTTTAACTTGTTAATTTTAATGCTTTAACCAAATGTCATGTTGGTAACATTAAAATCTTTTAGTGACATATATTAGAAGGGGTGGGGGGTGGCCATGGTCCCCCCCGGCCCTACACTAGTTCCGCCTCTGTCAGCAGTCCTTCCTGTTCAAAAGCTTAAGATCTATTAACCACGCAAAGAAAAAGACAGAAACAACAAGCCCTTGTAATGGCTGATTTGGCTACGACATGACCAACAAAATAGCCCCTTCATAGTTCTTACTTAGAAATGGCTGTTGACGAAGAAGTAAATGAGGGAGTTCATAAAGGGTCTAGCAAAAATAGACAGTGAACAACAGATGGCTCAATGCCTTAGAAATGCAAGGAAATTCGAACTCAGGGAGGGAGGGAGGAAAGAATGTCTTAAAATAACTTAGGTAAAAGTTACTCATAAACCTTTGGCCTACCATGCTTCCCATTAGTCATGTAAATATACAAAAACTCACGAATGAGGTATTCCAGTGATTCCAAGGGGAAATGTTTAACTTTGATCACCAATTTGGAAACGAATTCAGTCCAACTAAAGGTCATAGAGGCACTCACTAATTTAAGCTGAACATATTCATCACAAGCAAAATCATACAGAACCACACCAAGTAGTCAAGGCCAACTTATGACGGTATATAGAAAAGCATTGCTCAAGTGATCCACACAAAACTAACACGATAATCATTATCAACAAGGGGAAAAAATACAAAACACATATAGTACGAAGCTGAACAAATATGACAACACATAGCAAGTCAATCGATAGTTACAGCATCAAAAGCTTATCAAGCCATAATACGCTAAAAACAACTTATTACTAAACCCACACGCAATAGCATGTATAGATAAACAAAATAATCCCGGTAAAAAAAAACCTAGAAATTGGTAAACTCGAGAGAGAGAGAGAATCGGATGATGAAGCAAACAGAACTCCGAAAGAAGAGGAACCGGATTCTGGGAAAAAAAGTTCGTACCTGAAGGAGAGTGATGGCATAGGTGATGTAGCTCCTGACCAGGCCCTGTGAAGTGATTCGGATCTCGTTCTCGTTTATCGGTGACTCAGGCTTCTGCCTCTCGACCTTCCTGTACCTGTCCATGGCCTTGGAGCAGAGGGGAGAGAGAGGATTTGAAGAGAGAGAAAAACCCTAAAACCCTTTCCTTTTTCGAGAGAGAGAGAGAGAGAGAAATAAAGAGAGAAAATGGCTAAAACCTCAGGAGAAGTTTTGTTAAACAGAACTGGCAGCGTGGCAGGCACCGATTTATTGGGGGGCAGAAGAATATACTCTCTCGTTACTTGGAGAGAGAGAAAGACCCGCGCGTTCATAAGACGTTGGTTTGTGTGGGCCGAATCCCGGGAGGCGGTGGAGATATTGGGCTTTACCGTTAGCAAAGCCCACTCTAACTCTTTTGGGCCTTTCTGGGTTGTTGGGCTCAAGCAGTAGACCTAACCTTAACCTCAATTTAGTAGTGTGGGACAAAATTAAAGATTTTTCTACGGTCTGTTTTTATGCACCAAAAAAAATAAAAATAAATAAATTACAGTTTTTATTTTCATGGAAGACGTACAACTTTTAATATTAACTTTTTTTTTCTTTGGTTAAGAGGAGAGATATATTATTAACTTTCAAAATTACGTTTTTACTTTCAAACTGAAGTTTTAAAAAAAAACAAAAACTTGACAGCAAATCATGTTTCTGCCTTCAGCAGCAAAATAGCCTTAAAAATTTGTCACGTCTATTTCGTAATTCTAAATTTGCACTTCAAAATCTCTAGACTTATCTTTGTTTCTATCATGAACCCAACACGTATGCCACCACACACCAGCACAGTCACCACAAAACCCACCATCGTCGCGCCACTACAACACCTTGAGCGCGCGCGCATACACATTATCGTACGAAGACAAGTTCGCGATCATCCTCGTTGCAACAACTTCACCGCCGCCTCGAGCATATACATCATCATGGTAATATACGAACCATATATTAAAACAGATTGACAAATGTAACTTAAAAGTAATGTAAAGACTGGCACAAACAAAAGGCTTATAGCAACAGAAAGACAAGTCAGCGAGTTTCCTGAACATTGCTGAAACTTGAGCACTAGACAAGGTACATCTGATAGTTGTCATGATAAAACACACTTTATCAAGGTGAGAAATGGAATAAGGATACATGAAGTTACATTTTACACACCAGTAATAGAGAAGGGATGAGTTCAATGGCAATCATATACACCTGCCCGAGTCCGTTAGATAAGAGCAGGAAGTCAATAGAGCCCAACATCAGGCAAATCAAGAAAGAAGATTCCCCCGTGGCAATTGTTGATATCATGAACAGAAGATGCATTTTTTCAGACAGATCTTTGTTCTTCGCCGATGCCATGGCTTTCCGTCTGGCAACCTGTCATCCTCCAACTGTCGTACAGGCAGTGGAATACCGTATGTTAAAGACTGGACCACAACATACTATCTAGCATTTAGCACAATTTCACATGAGTATAGCTATAAAGACGTTAAGAAACATCAGCAAACTTTGCTATCTTAAAGTAATAGAAGCGCAAGCCTAGATAAACTGCATCTTCTCCTGTACTCTTTTTCTTTATGAAAGCGGAAGAAAGCCAATGTGAACAATGTGAAGTTGAAACTAGGATGAATTAAGTTGGGACTATGGTGCTGATACTGCTGGCCTTGGAGCAGAGAAACAAAGCAAAAAGCACCTCAGAGATGCTCTTCTGCAAGAAACTAAGCAACAAATCATGGTGGTTCCAGTAAAACATTATGACCTTCAAAGGTTGCCTAAGCTGCAAAGCTTAGATGCGGTCTATCTGAGGCACCATTATCTTTACTTTGCAACCTGTCGATCCAATCCATTCCTGAATAAAACATAAGATCACTTACTTGGGACCAGTTAGTGAATTGCATCACTGACCACCCATCTACGACGATATCATCAAAATACTACTTCATATGTTCTTTCTGCCTAATGAGGACTATATGATGTTTACAACTCCGCTGAGGAGATACTATAATTGCTCTAGCGTGTGATACATTATCAAGCACACAACGTAGAAAATTAAATTACTCTCTCAGGTATATAATTGCCGAGATTGCCAGGGTTCTAAGCAAACCAAAATAAAAGAGGATGTTAATTTCTAAAGTAATCGCATGATATGAGGTTCTAAACATTTTAAAACACCAGTATGAGACCTTATCAGCAGACGTTTGGGGCATCATAAGCTTTGCTTTAATGCTTTTTGGTGGATAAAATGGGCACCAAATATTGTAGATACATAAAGCTGACTAGAGAGGGTTTATGCCGCAGATATAGAGATATTTCTTCTAGTGGGTGGGAGGGGGGCAAGCGCGCTATATTGTCACAAGACCAAAGTTATTAGATGGAAGTGGAATATCAAGAATCTTAACAGAGGATGCTATAGCCTCCCTTGCCCTAAGGTAGCTTTGCACCTACCTGTTGGTGCTCCCTATCCACCAAATAGTGATAATCACCAGGAAATAGATAACCATTGAGATGAAATGTCTATAGAGGAAGCCAGGAAGTGCTTACATGAGATTGAATGATCATTTCATGTACCTCTCAATTATTTGCCACAAAGTTCAATTCAGTCTTAGATACTTGGATTTAATACTTATATGATGCCAACCACCAGGAAGCCAAAAGTGGTAAAATCCCCCAAAAATAGTCAAGATGGTTGTCCTTAGACCCCAAAAAGCTACAGCTCACGAACTGAAGCATGGCTAGGCAACCAAATGAAGGCCTTTGACTTTATTGTTCCTAAGGAATGGGAGGATCTTCGGATTCAAGCCTAGTGCGTTTCTCCAAGAGAATTTTCTCTCTCACTTAACAAGGGAGGCCCAGGAGCACCTTCAGGAATGGGTAGGTAAAAAGTACCGCCTTAAGATTCAGGGACGGCCATCAATCAGAGATTAAAAACTGAGCGAAGAAGAGCCCTATACCAAAAGTTTCTTACGCTGAATCAACTTACGAACGCAAAGGCATTGAGATATAAGTTTCCCACCTGAATGTGGGAAACTAGCAGTAAAAGAGACAAGAGAAGCAGGTTAAGGCAACAAAATGCCTTCATTGGCTAGCTCAGAGCTAGCTGCACAGTGGACCACTTGCAAAAATTCTCCCTTCATGCATGAAACTTTTCAAAGATAAGCCCTTTAAGAGATTAATCTCTTAATTGCAAACAAAAAAGCCCACAATCAACACCAAAAGTATTCATGTGACTCTAGTGGAGATTTATCGAGTAAAAAAGTATAACGTAAACAAAGACGTCCAATAAAGATCATGACTGCAACTATCTACACTAAGAATACAGGCAACGTGGCTGCCCGGCTACCAGTACTACACCTTCCACCTACCCACATTTGATGAAACGAGCCAGCGCCGTACGTATGTCCCTGACTTTGATGATGATGCTCTGGTGGCCCCCCATCATCATCATCAGGCTCTGCATCCCACCATACATTCCTCCACCACTATAAACACCTCCACCACCGCCTTTGGCGGCACCACCAGACCCGTCCTTCTCCCGCCTTTGGCCACCTCCGCCACCGTGCAGTCTTCTCGCCCTCTATCTCCCAGACAACTCTAAGACCTAAAACAACAGTCAAGCTACTGCAAAAGTTACATACATTTTTCAAAATGGTAATGCGTCCAAGAGTAAATAAACAAACGTGAAGCTAGAAAGCTCAATGCATAATGAATAGAGGTTAAAAAAATGTGGTGCCCGGGATGTATACAATACTAGAAGTAGACAGACACGGAGGAGGCCTGAGATGTAACATTGAGTAAATCCATTTTAACATGTAAGCTCTGAGGATGTATGATATCAATTTGCGATGACAATGTTCCTACATCACGTCGCAATCCACATCTCTGCGAGCCTCTGTCTACTTTGACTCAAGACTGCTCCATTCTATATGGATCTTAGAAAACATATGGCGACTATGGCACGTCATAAATTCATACTTCGAAATTAACCAACATAGAGACGCAATAGGCAAGGGCGGAACTCAAACTTTCCAAACTATTGGCTTATATAGCTCATAGTTTCAAATCTCGATATCAGTTGAACTTGCGGGAACAACAACTTGCACAGTTTTATTGGTCATTAACCTAAAATTACTGAACTTAGGCCTTTGATTGCATGCGATAAAGATGATAACAAAACATAGATGTGTTCAGCAGAAGTTGATAAAGACATTCTTAAAGTGGAAGAAAGATAAACATGAGTCCATACAAAAACATACCGATTGAGAAGGAATTGAGAAACAATCCATACCAAGTAAGAAAGCCGCCACCTAGTAGAGAGCCTGCTCGGGGCGAAGTTCCTCCACCACTGCCGGGCAAACAACATTCTCCAACGAGACAGTTGAACAAAAGCTAATGACCTTGTGAAACCGGTTCACAGGCTCCGGCAAACTAGGAACCCTCCTCCAGCTGCACTTCCCAGACTCGCTACCAATCTCGCAAACACAAGCCGGGTACTTCCTGTAATGCGCCTCATTAAACACATAAATCAGATCCCCCAGCCCCACGCATTTCAAGCTCGCAAACTTATCGTCCTCGTCACTATCAAATAAGCAGTGCAGCAACTCCTGAGGCATGATCGCGACCTCGCTAAACTCCATCGTCTCCTCATCCACCTTCCACAGCTCGAACGACGGCCCACGCGGCGGCGCATTGCACAGACCCGCCAAAATCAGCCGGTCCTGACACGACAACAGGTACGAGAACAGCACCCCCGGCGGCCTGAGCGTCTGAACCGAGCTCCAGAACCTCTTATTCAAATCAAACGCGGATACGAAGCACGAATATATCCCGAAAACGTAGAATTTCCCTTTAAATAAGGCGGACGAGAGCCACTGTGAAGAATTTCCGGATCGAAAATCGGCGGGCAAGGGGGGGCAGATTTCCCAGGCGTTGAAACTAGGGTTATAGATCTCGACCGCCAGCGTGTCCTCGATATCGACCAGGCCGCCGATGAATTTCACGCCGCCGACGACGATGAATCTCGGGGAACGGGAAGAGGCGTCGGTGTAGACGCCGACGAGGGGGTTGCAGCGAGGGAAACGGAGAGGGGAGGTGTCGCGCCAGGCGCGGGGCTTGAGGATGGGGGTGAAGGTGAAGTTGGCGGAGGTGGTGAAGAAGAAGCCGTTGGAGCCGATGAAGGAGGAGGAGGAGGAGTCCAAGGGGGGGAAGAGGTGGACGGGGAGCCTGGTCCAGGAGTCGGATTCGGGGTCGAAGGCGAAGGCCTGGTTGTTCTTGAGGACGATGTTGTTCTGGCCGAAGAGGAAGAACCAGGGCTTGGCGCAGACGCGGGCGGAGAAGGACGGGGTGGTGACGATGGAGCGCCAGAGCTTGCAGACGGAGGCGGCGCGGACGATGGAGGGGAGGGGGAGGTGGGTGAGGATGAGCTCGGTGAGGTCGGACCCGAGGTAGTCGAAGCTGAGAGGTGGGTCGGGTTCTTCCATGGTGGGGGTAGTTCGGTGAGAGATCCGAGATATGGATGGATAAGTAGAAAACGATAAGGGAGGTGATGATTGGATTTGGGTGGGGACTGAAAGGAAATGGGCGGAAAGAGCGAGAAAATGGGGAGGGGACGGAAGAAATGGGTGTCGGCAACGTGGGCCGGGATGGGGACACAACGCAATTGTTGTTGAGAACTGAGAACTGGGAAGGCTGGCTGACCGTTGAGTCTTTGAATGGTTTACCCAAAAATGAATAATAATAAAAGTGTGAAAAAGCTGCGAGACACACGCCATGAATCGGATGAATTTTGTTGTGACTCATGATTACAGCAGGTGCTGTCTTCATTATGTGAGAGAGAAGGATGGTTACATCTCTCTCTCTCTTTTCCCTCTCTCACATAATGAAGACAATACCCTACTGTAACGATAAGTTACAGCAGGGGATCCAGAGATCAAATAGATAAATTTCAAAAGAAATATTAGTTTTGTTGATTTTGTTATTATTTTCTCCTATTGTAATAATTGCAGTCCTTACGTGAATTATGCAATCCTTAATCTTATCTTATCAAATTATTTACAAAGATCGATCGCAAACTACGTTTATTCAAAGAAACAACAAAACACACAGAGAGAGAGAGAGAGAGAGAGAGAGAGAGAGAATATGAGTATTCTCTTATTTGCAGAAAAAAGTACTCCGTATTTCCTTTATAAATAGTATAGACAAATGCGAGACATAGGCATCGCGTGTGGATCAAATAGGTAATTTTTAAAAGAAAATTTGTTCTCGTACATATATTTGTGATTTTGCTATTATTGTTTAAAATTAAAATTTGCAGTATTGTAAATAGGGAGATTAGGAAGGCAATTCTTTTTGGGAGTTTTAACTGCCATTTAAAATGATATCTTCTGGTCTCCTTACGAGAAAATAGGGAATACCCCTCTCCTTTACACGTTGTGCGATTAGCCCCTCGACTTCAAAGTTAAGCACTAAACCCCCCCACAGTACAGAAATTGGACACTTTAGACGAAAACCGTTAAATATAACAGTGCGTGGTCAACACACGCGTTGACTAACGATTTTTTTTTGTAAATGACGTTTTTGCCCTTTTAGAAAAGAAAATCAGAATAATCCCTAATTCTAACCACCCCACCCCACCCCCGCCACCCAACCCCCCTATCCCCCCAACCCAATTCTGTCAACTCCCCCGACCACCGCACCCCTTCATCTCCCCGTCTGCCTCCCTCTTCCCTGTCGCCGCACCACCCTCCCCCTTCCCCTTCCCAGTCGCAACGATCGCCCTGCCCCTTCCCCGTCGCCGCGACCGCCTTCCCCCTTCCCCTTCCCCGTCGCAGCGACCGCCCTTCCCCTTCCCCTTCCCCTTTCCCCGTCGCCGCGACCGGCCTCCCCCTTCCCCTTCCCCGTCGCAGCGACTGCCCTTCCCCTTCTCCTTCCCCGTCGCCGCGACCGGCCTCCCCCTTCCCCTTCCCCGTCGAGGTGATCCATTGAATTGAATTGAAAATTTGAAATGGGATTTAGAGAGAGAAATAGCTGCCGGCGTGGTGGGGTGGGTTTGCCAAGGGGCTTGCCGGCATGGTGGGGTAGGGCGAGTCTGCCGATGGTGGGCCGAGAGAGGCTGCCGACGGCGTGGGGTGAGGAGGACACTTGGGCTGCCGGCGGCAGGATCAGATCTGAAGAAGGAGAAGAGAAACTCTAATTCGAAAATTAGGGTTTTGAAACCCTAATTCGAAAATTAGGGTTTTGAAACCCTAATTCGAAAATTAGGGTTTTGAAACCTAATTCAATTGCGGTTCCTTTTTTTTTTTTTTTTTAACTCACCGATGGTCGGAGAAAAATACCAGTGGTTGTGCTCAGTGAATCACCAATTGTAGCGGGGTTGACCAGAGGAAGAGGGTCATGGGCAAAAATTGTAATTTAAATTTGAGGGGGGGAAATTGCACACCGTGTATAGTACAGGGGGTCATTAGCTAATAAAGAAATAAGGGTATTTTGGTCATTTCACGCTATTCATAATGGATCCGTCTAAGGTGCCCATTTTCTGTAACTGTGGGGGGGTTTAGTGCTTAACTTTGAAGTGGAGTGGTGCAAATCGCACAACGTGTAAAGTAGAGGGGGTCATTCCCTATTTTCCCCTTACTTTTTCTCCTCTCTTTCTCTCTCCTTTTTTTTTATCTTTTAATGCCACATATCACCAAAAAAAGTATTCTCTTTAAATATAGATATATACGGGTGAAAAATAATGCAAATCGTTCAATTACATCAAGCCCACAGGAGTGGAACACAGGTCTTATGTTGAAAACAAACAAAAATTAAAATTAGGCAGTTGAAATTTGCTCTCCATTTTTGCTAAGTGAACTCCACATATATCTCTAGTAGCACTTTACCGTGACAATTGAGACTTTAAGAAATAAACTTAATCAAATATCTTTTTTTATACCATTTAAAGGCATATGTAAGTAAACAATATAGTGAACGACTAATAAAGACTGCTATAGAGATATGAGTTGCAATCTAATTTTTCAAAAATGAACTTGAATGCTAATACATTTTTTTTTGTCGCCAATGTTAGTCTAGATTTAGAATAACTAAAATTTAAATCACATAAACCACTTAAGTGATTCTTAGACACATGAGAGTTTTTACACAAGTGAACATCTAGTGTGACCCAATCTTTAAATTTACCGGATTTAAAATGTGAAGAACTCTATGTGAGAAGGGCAAGAGTAGCATATCAAGACAAAGAGAGTGTTGGGATTGATTCTAAATTAGTCAAACCTAATTGAATTAAGATTAAATCAGTTTTGAAGTGTTTGATAAAAAAAAAGTAATAAACTGATTACATCTACTATAATGTGCTCAAAACTGATTAAATCCATAATCCTCATTTTCTTAGATTAAGATTTAATCAATTTTGAAGAATCAAGTTTGACCAAGAGATTTGCCAAAACATCCTTACATATAAACAGCACTAAATGCTCAATTTCAATTTGAATACAATATATGGTAATTTTACTACACTAAATCTATTTTAATCATTTTTTATCCAAACACCTTCAATAACTTTTAATCTATCACGCTTAAAATGAATTAAACCTGATTTTAGAACATGATTCTGATTTAATTAAAATCTACTTTTAAGAATCAATCTCAAACGAAATCTAAATAGCAAGAGACCCAATTCAAAAGGTTGGGTCTTGGAACGTTGACAGGGTCTCTATCTACCCGATCTCTCCAAGCAGTCTGCCAATACGCTTATAAAGGATAATAAAATAAACACACACCTACATAGATGATAGTCCCGTCCAGAGGTACCAAATTAATAACACAATAAACAGCAAACTAGAGATACCCGATAGAAGTCAACAACCTGGCCTGACCACGCATATATAGCAAACACGCCAAAACTATTAGCCAATAAATAAGGTTTTTATTTTATTTTATTTTATGACAGTCAACAAGTCGATGACTTTAACCTAAAAGTAAAGTCAAACAAGTCAAACAAATTAAACTAAAGATTATTCACTTGGATCAAATCCCAAAAACTACTAGTTAATAAGATAACGCCAACTGACAAGACAAGGACGGCGAGTCAAACTTCTTCATGAATATAGGACACCTATCCACGTCAAGTCTGTACCCGAGGCCACCATTGCTAACACCACGCATCACCTTGCTTCACCACCCGCCGAAATCCCCAACCACCTTTAGACTATCCCACTGTTGTCAACTACCGCCATACACTACCAACTGTCGGAAACACCGCCAACCCTTTGAGCCATCAGCAAAAACAACCACTACAAAAACAAACCTCAAAGCTCCACCACCGCACCTTCCTACGCCCAACCCTTACACACCTGCCCATCGTCCCCACCAACCGAAGCCAAAACAAAGCCTTTCACTAGTGTAGCGACACCCACCACCACCAAACTCATCCATACCAACCTTTTCTGTGAAAAAGGGGCTGCGGATAGATCCACTAGGGGGAGGGGGAAGGCAACCCTAATAGAGGAAAAACCTTTAATCACAGACTCGCTCACCTTTTCCAACCAGTAACACCACCATGCCAACACATTCTTATGAAGTAACAACTTATCATTTCTTTCTAGCAACTGACTATCATCCATATCTAATTATTTGTACTATTTACTATTCTAACAGACTTTTATTACGAGGTATATGATTTTTTTTAATTTGTATTTGAGCTTCATTATAGCCATTTTAGTTTTAATTTTGTCTAGAGATGTCAAAAGGGTCAGGCCGCTCGCGGGCCGAGCCGGCCTTAAAGATGAATAGTACTGGCCCTAACCTTTAAGGCCTTGGGCCAGTCCTAATATTTTCCAAATTTGGCTCGGCTCGGCCTTCGGCCCAGTTCTGGCCCTCTTTTCGGCCCTATTTTGGCCCAGCCCTCTGGCCCTAAACCATTTTTATTTTTTTTTCTTTTCCCTTCTTTCTTGCGCCTCATTCTCTCTCTACCTCATTTTTTTTTACTTAACTTTTTGGACATGCACATTTCTTTTCAGCTCATTATGATGGTTCATACTTCTTTAACTACTTTTATTTGCAAGGCTCATCTGTATTAGTTTCATGAAATTATGAAGAGAAAATGTATATTTATTTGTCTAGGAACTAGAAACAACACAATTTAGGCAATGAAAATGGGGAACATAACTCCAGAAAGCACGAGAAAGTTTATGGTAAAAGTGGTCTAATGATGCATGCTTCTAATGAGATACCTAATACTACGTAAAATGCAAAGTTAAAGGTATGCTTGATTGAATTTTTTTAGAGATATTATTGAAAAAAGTTTTGTTGGTATCCATTATTGAGTTTACATAACAAAAAACTTCATGACTAAAAGTTATATTTTTCTCTTGTGAAAAGATTGTCTTTTTGCGAACAAAATTACTCTTTGTTTCTAATCAATATTCTCAAATAGATTAAAGTAAAGCTCTAAGGCACTTCATTAACCACGAGAGAGATATTGAATGGTTTAGGGCCTATCAATTGCATTTATTTCTTGAATTAATATTTTTGCAACACAAAAAAGGAAATTAAAAAAATAGGGCCCGGGCCCGGCTTGGCCCTAAGGTTAGGGCCTAGGGCTTGGGCCTGGACAGGGCCTCCATTTCCTAGATTTGGGCCCAGCCCGGGTCCTGCCCGGTTTCCAAGGTCGAAGCCCTAAATGGCTCGGCCCTTTTTCTGACCCTCTGGGCCCGGGCTGGGCAGGCCCAAGCCCGACCCTTTGACACCTCTAGTTTTGTCGCTGAAGTGGCTATGGAGCAACACTTATTAGGCTTTTAGCAACAAAAGTGGAACTCAAATAACAAAAAGTGGAACTCATATTGCTTTACCTTTTTTCTTCATCCACTCTTTACATCCTTTTTGTTTCTTTTTTTGGTTTGTTTTACTCAAGACTGTTTTTTCTTGCAGATTTTGACTTGGAGGGTGTTTGTGATTGATTAAATCTTGGTCAAATCAGGTTTGTGGGTATTTGGTAAAAGAGATTAACAGATTTAATCCATCTCCAAAAGTTAAAAACTGATTTAATCCATAATCTTCAAAAGTGAGGATTATGAAATAATCACTTTTTCCATAATCAGGTTTGACCATGTAATTTACCATCATATCCCTATATTTTTTACAAAAAGACCTCTCATACTCCTTAATTAATTAGATAATTGTTGGAGTTTATCTCTTCTCTGCTAACATTTTTTCCATACTAATGTTCGTGATGCTATCTGTGATGCGATTTCTGCTAGATAAATATTTTTTTTTGCTCAAGATAAATCTTATTTGTAATTTAGGGATGTTATCCTACTATAAGCAATAAC